>JAOPHQ010002642.1:2500-47500 GCA_030340625.1 Merluccius polli | reverse complement strand
ATACTAGTATCGGGAGGGGCCCCGATACCGCGCTAAAATGCTGGCATCGGTATCGGCGAGTACGAACAAATAATGCGCCGATGCCATTTACATAATATGAAACTTGGAACGCAGCGCTTTGCGTCTTTCTCTCCCTTCACTCACTGCTGCGTGTGATCACACGTGTTCAGTGCATGCCGTGCCAAGCAGCTATCCTATTGGCCCACTCCGGCCGCCCGGCCGCGCATGTTGACCGACCGACAAGCGACGACGACAAAGTACCAAAAAAAAGCAAGAAAAAAAAGCACCGGAGACGCGGAGGGCGCGCGGTTCAGTCGCGCGGCGCACAGAAAAGTTGCTCCGCCTGCGGACGCGCCGGTGCGGGGAAACTCAGTGAGCGGGTCCGCCTGCCGGTGCGACGCACCCGGTCACCACCCATGCCCCCCCCCCGCTCCCCGGGGTGCCATGCGGACACAAACAAGGAGAAGAGGGGAAAAAGCAGGAGAGAGAGGGAGACGCGTCTTGCTCACAGGCGGGAGATCGCTCAAATGGACAGACAGTGACCGCATCACAGACGACGAGTTAAGCTGTAATCGGCTTCTCCCCGATCCCCCCCCCCCCCCCCCCCCCGCTAATTATCTCTAGTTATACTATATTATCTAATTATACTAGTAATTAAGCCATGATAGCAATGATTTTACATCCAAGTGAGTATGCAGTTCTTTAGTATTAGAAGAAAAAAAGCTTGTGTGTGTATATATATATATATATATATATATATATATATATATATATATATATATAAAACGGAACATATATATATAAAACGGAACATATATATATATATATATATATATATATATATATATTTTTTTTTTTCCGGCGTGGTATCGGTATGGTATCGGTATCGGCCGATACTGCACAGCCGGGTATCGGTATCGGTATCGGGGGCCAAAAAATGGTATCGGTGCAACACTAGTGCGGTCTAATTTAATTTCACACATTTGTGATGCTTCAAACACACAAACTGTTATAATTAAGCAATAAGCCATGAGAGAGCCACGAGAGTTGGTCTAAAATGCCCCCTAGCTGTTCTAACAACACTGTAAACCACGGCCTCAAGTGGCTCATTGCTTTTATAATACAGTTACTAAAACGGTTACTATAGACTACCTGCTAAGGTTTCACAAAATAAACACACAGCAACATAAAATGCGATCGTTTATTGAAAACAAATCACCATTCATCCGCCAAGCAATATAGTTCCTCAAGACAGCAAAATGGTTGCTAAGCAACACAGGCTTAAGCATAAAGGCTAGGCTGTAGCATAGAGGCGCATCAACACTGAAAAGGAATTGTAATGCTATGTCACAGGTATGTGCTTATAGAGTATTTTGCAACGGCTTCAAGCCAATCAGAATCAAGGACCAGAACTATCCATTTTATAATGTGTAAATATGTCCCATAAAAGTGTGCGTTTTTCTCCCGCGTGTCGCCCAGGCAGTGACGGGCCAGGAGGAGTGTGTGGAGGCCCTGCTCCAGCGGGGGGGCAGTGTGTGTGTGAGGGACGTGCGGGGCCGCACGCCCGTCCACCTGGCGGCCGCCTGCGGGCGGGTGGGGGCCCTGGGGGTCCTGCTGCAGGCGTCCAGCTCCTCCCACGGCCCCACCCAGCTGACCGACAACCAGGGATACACGCCCCTGCACTGGGCCTGCTACAATGGTAGCGCTTTAGCCTTCCTCTACAGAGAGAGAGAGAGAGAGAGAGAGAGAGAGAGAGAGAGAGAGAGAGAGAGAGAGAGAGAGAGAGAGAGAGAGAGAGAGAGAGAGAGTGAGAGTGTGTAAGTAATGGTGAATTTGCTGCCACAACAAGGCAGTAGTAACTTAGGTCTGTATGTTTGAAATTGTGAAAGGTTCGTTCTTAGCCTCTTACAACAGACCATTGTCTATAAAATCTCACATCGTTTGTATTGCTCACTAGCTCCCCCTTGTGGCACGGACCTCAGGTTACGGTTACTCTGTGGACAATTTCAAACCAGATGTTTTATGTTTACTCCTGTTGATTTGAAGCCAAGGCAGAACATTTATAGAATCCATTGTTTAATTATTCTTATGGTCGAAGGCCAGCGGTAAAAACACTTTTCTCACCAAGACGTGGCTGAAAAATGTGAATCTGAAGTCTAGCAGTGTAAAAATCCTAGTTTGTACAATAATGCTGTCTCTCGCTGCAGGTTATGACGGCTGTGTGGAGGTGTTGCTGGAACACGAGGCCTTCAGGAAGATTCAGGGAAACTCCTTCAGTCCACTGCACTGTGCTGTGTGAGTCTGTCCGCGCACACACACACACACACACACACACACACACACACACACACACACACACACACACACACACACACTTGTGATGGTGTGTGTGCTCACACAATAGAGATTTGTGACGGTGTGTGTTGTGTATTGCAGAATGAACGACAACGAGGGCGTGGCAGAGATGCTACTAGACTCTCTTGGGGGCGCCATCGTCAACACAGCAGACTCCAAGGGCCGGTGAGAGAGACACACACACACACACACACACAGGCAGACACGCCAGAATATTCAGATTAAAATGTCCAACATGTCTGCTTGCTTAATACCGGAAATGAATGCTGGCCGAAATTTCTGTATGCTTTATGCTAGTATGCTGTGACTAGGTTTGTTTATTAAGGTTGATGCGTTTTTGTAATTATTATTATTTTTTTTATGATACTTTTGAACACAGTCAGATTAGACACATGATTATAACCAAGCCACCAAAAATAAAACAAATACACAATTCAAATTTGGACAGAAATAAAATATTTCAGTCCACGAATAAAGTATTACAACACATTATTTGGTGACATACTGACGTGTAAATCGGATGACGCTTCATCAAATGAAATCAAACGTAGCGTTTTGACTTTTGAGCGTTGAACCCCCAGGACCCCCCTCCACGCGGCGGCGTTCTCCGACCACGTGGAATGTGTGTCCCTCCTGCTGGGCCACGGTGCACACGCCAACACGGTGGACACGCACACACACACCACGGCCCTGATGATGGCCGCTCACAACGGACAGACCAACACTGTGGGTCAGTGTACACACGCACACACACAGACAGACAGACACACACACACACACACACACACACACACACACACACACACACACACACACACAGGGGTAAACCGTCTCTCTCTCTCTGTGTTTCAGAGGTGCTGGTGAGCAGTGCTAAAGCAGACCTCACCCTGCAGGACAAGGACAGAAACACAGCCTTACACCTGGCGTGTGGCAAGGTAACACACACACACACACACACACACACACACACACACACACACACACACACACACACACACACACACACACACACACACACACACACACACACACACAATAATCAAAACCTTTCTCACTCACACACATAAGAAAACATTTATTCATTCACTCACATCCCATAATGTATCAGCTAAATATTGTTGTATTTTGTTTCAATGGGACCTCTTGTTGACACTGAGGCCACTGGTAGACCATCCATCAGCTTCATATTCAGTCCTTCGGTTTCATCTTCACTACGCTTTATCCGTATAGTGTTACTAAGCAGACGTTGTCCTGTCTCCCCCCCCCCCCCCCCCCTCACGTGACGTCTTCCCCTCCAGGGTCACGAGACGAGCGCCCTGCTGATCCTGGAGAAGATCCACGACCGGAACCTGGTCAACAGCACCAACACCGCTCTGCAGACGTACGTATACCGATACAATACAAACACTACACGACCAAGTGAGGTCCTTACTGGGCCAGACTGGCAAACCGCAGGTCTTTTGTCCCTCTCCCCCGCAGACCGCTGCACGTGGCGGCCAAGAGCGGCCTGACGGTGGTGGTGCAGGAGCTGCTGGGGAAGGGAGCCAGCATTCTGGCCGTGGATGAGAACGGTGAGTGAGGGGCGATGTACAGCGAGCCGGTCCGATGCAGGACCTTCGACACAAAATATAACAAAAAATATATATATATATTGATTTAAAATAATATTTGTATTGCTTGCGCCAAAAAAACAAATGTTGAAGTTCAACGGTTGGAAATAGTGTCCATAGCAACGGTCTGTTATTCATAGCAGCGGTCCGCTATTCAGAAAATATTTATTAGTGCATAATAAATATTTGTACAACTAGATATTTTAGCTGTTATGATCACTGCCATAGCGAATCTACATACACACTCACTTTCGGTAATGTTGATATTGGCTATATTTGTATATATTTTAACTGCATGTTGGGCGCCCTTGTCTTGTTTTGTTGTGTGATGTGAACGGTGCTGAATGCAGGGCTCCTGCTGCACAGCAAATTTCCCTTTGGGGACAAAAAAAGATTTTTGAATTTGATTTGAACACACACACACACACACACACCATCTGGTCACGTCCGGTGTTCACCGTCTGTCTGTCGTCGTGCAGGCTACACCCCGGCGCTGGCGTGCGCCCCCAACCGGGACGTCGCCGACTGCCTCGCGCTCATCCTCAACTCCATGATGCCCTCCTCCCCCATGGTCACCATAGCAACACTGCCCGCCGCGCCGCCCCTCGCCCGGACGGCCGTCCATCACCGCCGGCCCCCCTCCTCCTCGTCCTCCTCCTCCGCCTCCTCTTCGAAGCACACCAACAAGGGTGTGGCCATGGATGCCCCGCCCTCTCTGCGTTCGGGCCACGCCCCCTACCGCCGGCCCGACCGCCCGCTGTCCTCGGTGGCGGCGGACGAGGAGCTCAACGACTCCGACTCGGAGACGTACTGAGGAGGCCACCGCACCTGCCCCTCGTTAACCCAAGGTTGACGAGGCTCAGAGTCGCTGCTATTGGCTGCTGCCCCCTGATTGACTTACAGGCCGGCCAACCACTCAGGAGATTGGGAAAGAGGGGAGACGAAAGTGTTGATGCAGAATGAAATGGAAGATGAATATTATGGAGTATATATATGAATGAAGCATTTCCCTGTCCACTGCCCTGGGGTGCGTTGCGACACCTCTGGACTGCAACTTTTAAACCTTTATTGTCTGTACTGTGCTCAAGAGGGGTGTGTGTGTGTGTGTGTGTGTGTGTGTGTGTGTGTGTGTGTGTGTGTGTGTGTGTGTGTGTGTGTGTGTGTGTGTGTGTGTGTGTGTGTGTGTGTGTGTGTGTGTGTGTGTGTGTGTGTGTGTGTGTGCGTGCGTGTGTGAGAGAGAGAGAGTGAGGATAAATTATATGTATCAGAAATGGAGACGATCCATGGACTTTCCAAACAATATTTCCGCAGAAGACAGAATTTGTCCTTGTTAATGTTTTTAAAAGCGTTACAACTAAATAAAATACACTTTTGTTTCTAATAGGTATACACAAGTTGTTGTGCCTTGGGGAGTCAATGATAAATAAGTAAAGCACGTGTGGTGTTATTTACGGAGAAAAAACGTGGTAGAAAACAATAACTCGGATGTGTTAATCCGTGCCCTCGGATTAGTGTTTTTTCTCCAAAGCAGTGAATGGAGGGGACCATTCATGGCTTTTTTTCTGCTGTCTTTTAAGTATGAAGGACTGAAGGTAATGTTTAAGCCTTCCTAAACTTTCACATTTTACTGTACAGTTACGTTGCTTGACACTCATTTTAGAGCGTTCTCATGCGCCGTCTCCGATAGTTGCAGCATGACATAAAACGACTTCATCAATGGTGTCTGTAAACTCAAACAATCGCAATCAACCATAGCATGCACTATGTCACACAAATACATATACCTCCACTCACCCGCTTTCTTAACTACGGATTTACAAAACCGTGCTCACAGCAGGTTGTGTATCTGAGGACACGCTTTATAAATACGTACACGAGGAACGTCAAGCTTTTTTTTTACCATATGACCCCAGAGGGACTCCGTAGTTATTAATTTGCAGTAGTTATTCAGTGTTGCTGAGGTCAGGTTTATCACAGAGGTCACCGTGGGGTAGACAAACCCCACAGTTCAACTTGAAAAAAATTAAATTAAATTTAGAAATTAGTCAAAAAGAAAATGACAATGCATCACATTATGTCTGAGCCCTTTTAATCACAGCACTGACTCAGTCCAGACTCTCCATTCAATTCAATACAACTCTGGATGTACTAACATGGGAAATACATTGACATTGCTAAAGTAATCAACATTGATCTCTCTCTCTCTCTCACTCGCATGTGTCAGACTTGGTCCAGGTGATACATGCGTCCGTAGAGGCAGGCGGTGACGAGGCCGGCGGTCATGTTGGAGTGTGCCATGGTCACCGTGCCGGCGGGCGTCCTCTCCAGGCGCCGGGGCTGCTCCAGGCGCCGGGGCTGCTCCAGGCGCCGGGGCTGCTCCAGGTGCCGGGGCTGCTCCAGTTTCACGCTGCTGACCACCAGCGAGGGGTAGACGTGTGGCGTCTCGAACCTCCCGCTCAACCGGAAGTCCATCCTAGACTCGGCCTCCTCCACTTCCTGTCCACAGGAAGAGGCCTCTGGGCCCCCGCATCGGACCAGCGCGCACACCTTGAATTTGATCAAAGTTAAGAGACCTTTTTTTTAATATGCAAAAATAATCCACTTTGCACTTTGTGTCATAGCAGAGAAATTAACTCCAAAAATCATTTTAGCCCAAGTCATTTTCAAACTTTTTATTAGACATTGATGAGCAAGTAGGGCATCTTGCTCAAGGATGCCTACAGGTAAAATATGGACATTAGGGGTTTCGAACCCAGAACCTTTCAGCTGCGAGTCACCCTGACCACTAAGACTATCCTGCTCTCTGTATAGAGCGGCGCAGGGATGAGTCCTAAAACCCGGAAGTCCGTTAGCATGTCGGCACTTCCGGTTCCCTCGTCTCGGAAGTCAACGGGTTTTTTGAATGGGTTTTTTGGTGAGATGCCTGAAATAAGGTCTGTGGTTTTACACACGCTTAAGAGATTTACACGTTTTGTTTTACGACATAAAATACGTCAGTAAATACCTCCACTCGTGAATTTTGAAGCTTTTACGTGTCTTAAAAAAATTCTGGCGATTGCATTTACGCTTCAAAAATCATAAAAGTAGTGTTCATTGGTGAAGATGATCTTGCTTAACAAAACGTGTGAGTATCATAAACTTTTGTTTGCCACAGAGCTTATTTTCTGCAATAATGCAAAATCCAATGGGAAAAACCCCATTGGCTTGTTGTCGAGGGAACCCAGGGCGACGCTCACTTCCGGGTTGGCCTACAAAAATACGTCATCCCTGCGCCGCTCTGTTCAGAGTACGGTGTAGTGTCGTACCTGCAGGGCGTAGCGCCCGTTGACGGTGTGCGTCCCAGCGAACGCCCCCAGCGCGTAGAGCTCGCCGCCGCCTCCTGGCTGCGACCTCCGGTACTGCAGGTGGCAGCAGAGGGCGCCCTGGCAGACGCTCAGCTCTCCCTCGGCGGCCGGGAGCAGGACGAACGTGAAGGGGTCGTACATCATGGAAGAATTGAACGTGGGGGAGGAGGATGATGATGATGATGATGATGATGATGGTGGAGCAGTGATGGAATCCGCACAGTTCTCATCCTGCTGGCAGTGTCCGGGCTCCACCAGAGACCAAGAAGAGGACAAACCCCCAAAACTCTCCACCGCCACCTCGTCGTCGTCGTCGTCCCCGGCGGCCTCCTCCGCTGCTCCCGCCCCCTTGGACCCCCACAGCGGGTCCAAGACGGGCACCCTGGCCACCAGGAGCCGGCCTTCCTCCGGCTGGCCCTGGCGCGCGTGGTTGTGGGCGAGGATGGCCGCCGGGGTGAAGATGCCGCTGCCGGTCATGCCCAGCGCGTCGCTGCGGATGTTGGCGGCGAGCACCGTGACGCCGGCGCCGTGGCTGAAGGCGCGCTGGAACTGTGCGGCGGCGAGCAGGGGCAGCTGGTTCATCCAGGCGGTGGGGTAGACGAGCTGGCGTACGCCCTGGGATAAGGGAGGGTGGTTTAGTTGGGGGTTTTTTTGTGTCACGCACACAAACCTAACCTACCCAACCCTCATTATAAAGCATTGTTGCAGTAGTCAAGATATTTAATTTCTTTACAAAATGACAGGTTATTTTTACAGCTCGGTCATAAATATTAAAATAAATAAATAAATAATAAAAATATTCTGCCTTCTCTCCCAAGCTTGGCAAAAAGAGAAAAATAGAGTAGATGTGATAGATAGTGAGTACTTTAGTTAACCCCAAAGGGAAATGTACGTGTTGCTGCAGCGATTCACATAAATGACAAAAAAAAACACACATAAAAATTACAAAAATCACACAATGAGGTCGGTGCGATAATGTTACTAATGTGCAAATTAAATATAAATGTGCCTTGTGGGTTGCCACACAGAGGAGGAATCCCCTCTGTGTGACAGTCACTGTAGGCGGGCGGGAATGACCTCCTGTAACGGTAGCCTCCGACTGAAGACCCCCCCCGTTGTCTTCAGACCGGTAGGTTGTGTTTGTGTGTCTGTTGTCTAACGACATCCTTCTCTCCACCGCCAACTCTATCAGGGCGGTGATGGAGGAGCGCCGGAGTCGGTGAGGCCGGCCTTACACGCCGCCGGGCCGCGTGTCTTTCTTTACCGCTTCCACCAGCGCCACCGCGGGCTGGCGGAACATCAGGTCGAAGCAGGTGAGGACGCCGAACCGCCCGGCGAAGGGCGTGTCGAAGGTGATGACCTCCGGGCTGGGGGGCGTGTCGAAGGCTTTTTCAAAGTAAAGGTTCTGCTTGTGGTAGCGCGCCACCAGGTGGCCATCGGAACTGTTACATAGTATAGACAAATAAGAAGAAGAAAAGTGCAAAAGTAAAACAAAGGTTAGACTATTATCACACAGTTCCCCCGCTGGTCCTGGTCCATACATAGAGGACTGCTGATGCAATTTAATTATCCATGGACCATGTCCATTGTCCCTGATAAATAAAACAAATACAAAATACAAATAAATATGTAGGCTATTGGTGACCCCGACGACTGGAGGAGCTTAAACACCGTTAGCACCTGAAGACCACGTCGGTGTTGAACTGCCAGCGTCCGTCGGGGGGGCAGGGGGCGGAGTCTGTAGCCGCGCGGCAGGGCTGCAGGCCGGGCATGTTGGCCACCAGGTAGAGGCGGTGGCGGCGGGCCATGCAGCTCAGCTGCTGCAGGACCTGAGAGGGAGAGAGAGAGACATGGCCTCTACTTTCTGGTTTTGTTCCAAAGTCAAAAATATGAATACAATTAAATAAATGGTAATTTAACAAAAAATAAACTAGTGTGATTGGTACTTCAGTGTTGTTGTGTTTGGAGGGCTCGGTGCACGGGTTCCAGCTCTCCTGTCGAGGGTCGGGGATCGTTTCCAGGTAGCTGGAGATGGAGGTGCGGCTGAAGTTGAACCCATGAATCCCATCCTCTGGAAACACGAGGATCTGGACTCCCTGAGGGAACGAAAAGACACAAAAAAAAGATATAGTTATTACATAGATATAGATATAGTCCTACTAACATGAGCTGGAGATATGGGTTGATGGTTAATGTTTATAGTAATGCGTAGCGGTCAGCGGTCATCATGTTATGTTAAAGCCACGTCATGTCTTTCTATTTGTCAGACTATGTATTTCTGGTGTTATAGACTAAATAATAGGCTATAACACCAGAAATACATAATCTATCATATCATGATCATATCTTTTTTTTAATTTTATTTTGTCTTGATGTGTTCTCCCATTTCATTAGATGTTATGTTATCTTTTTTTTGGTGGTTTTATGTGTTATGTGTGGACATCAGGGAGAAGAAGTGGTTTTCCTTTAAATAACCCATAAACAATCACAACAACAATAACCCTATTTGTCAGATTATGTATTTCTGCTGTTATAGGCTAAATAATAGGCTATAACACCAGAAATACATAATCTAACACTTTATTTTTGTCTTGATGTGTTCTCCCATTTCATGTTATCTTTTTTTTTTGGTTGTATGTGGTTTTACTATAAGACACTATTTAAAAACCCAACCCCAGCTCCAGGTCCACCTCACCTGCTTGGCCGCCTGCTCGGCCTGCTGCTCGTACACGTCCAGGTTGGTCTGCATGTGTCTGAGCGCCGAGGCGCGTGGCCGCGGCAGCTGCGGCTCCGGGTTCAGCACCACCCGGTGCTCGTACACCGCCGCCAGGTAGGAGGAGGACGGTACCGGTACCGGTGCCGGTGCGCCCCCCGGGTCACCGGGACTCACGCCCAACGACACCGGGAAGGCGCACGTTGCGAGACAAATAACGAGCGTGGCAGCTCTGGAGACGGGCATCGTAGTGAACCCGCTAGGACGTCGCTGTGCGTCCAGCTGTTAACGCGTCCACGCACACGGTGATGCACTTTGGACCCAGGGGCGGATCTATGGGTGGGCCTGGATGTGCACAGGCCCACCCAGATTGACAGCTTGCCCACCCAGTAAGATTAATGAAAAAAACAAAAAAACAAAAACAAATATATATATATATATATATATATATATATATATATATATATATATATATATATATATATATATATATATATATATATATATATATATATATATATAGAGATGATAATTCATACGAATTATCATAGACTCTGCTTTCAATGTTTAATTGTTATTTCTGTTTCTTGTGGACATTAAAACTTTTAATTTAAAAAATGAATAAAAAAGTTGCGCGACATGCACGTTCACGGCAACAATCGCGCCCCCCCCCCCCCCGCGAAATGGGGCGTGTCTCGGCGAGCGGAGCAAGACTTTTATTTTGAAAATGAGCAGACGGGAAGTTTTGAAGAAAAAAAAAACACTACATAACCCGGAAGCGGAATTTTTCCTGTAGGGGTTATTTCCCTGTCAACAACCCCGTTGACACCCGTGCCCTGCACGACACGTTATGTGTGTTTAATGTATGTTTGTAATCCATATCTCGACTTATCGTGATCCGTGACGGCATACCTCGGAACCTCACATGATCCGCCGCCGCCCCAAGTGCATTATCGGTCAATAACACGGCCACATACTACTAATACCACCACTACTAATAATCACCTGGACAATGTCAACGGCACCAGAGTCGGTCTCCGGGTTCCGGAGCTGCTGGAGCTGCCGGCTGCTGACCGGAGGAGGGCTGATGGCCGCCGGGTTTTACGTGTTCCGGGCCGCCAGGGTGACCATGCGTGTGGGCGCGCCGCCCACCATAGGACTGGCGGCCCAGCTCACCTTCGCTGCAAGTAAGTGGAGGATGGCCTGTTGTTTTGTTGTTTTATTTTTGGGTGGTGGATAATGAATAATAAGAGTCTGATTCGGGGCACACGCCTTTTTTTTTGTGCCGCAGGTCTGGCCGCCTGGGGGGTCGTGGTCATCGCTGATCCAGTAGGGAAGGCAACGAAGAAGTCGGATTAATGTGGACTGTTATTGTGAGACGTGGTGAACTAATTGACTATCATGTAGTCGACCCGGTCCGGTCCAAATGACCACCTTCTGTGAAAGCAAAGACTCTTATCTGAAGAACTTGTCTATTTAATCCATTTTATTCACCAAATAAAATGTGACGAATCGGCTGACGAGTCGGCTGCAGTTATTTCTCAACAACGTAAATGGCATTTAAAAACGTCGACGGATTCGTGATGTCATTAAGAGAGTAAAAGTTATTTTCATTTGCACGTCTTTCCCCAAGTGTCCCCCAGGGGCCGCAGCACCACCTAGTGGCCGCAGCACCACCTAGTGGCCGCAGCACCACCTAGTGGCCGCAGCACCACCTAGTGGCCGCTGCCTGAACAGCCTCAACCTGATTTTACTGAGTGGTTTCAGGTGCTTCAGTGACCGCCAGAGATGCGTCAGTGCAGCAGGCAGCAAGCACATGCGTGCACAACGTCGTGAGTAACCTTTATTTCTCAATGTGTTTATTTGTATGTACGTCTCTCGTCTGGTATGGGAATTTGGTTTCTGTGCGCTAGTCAATGGCGTTCATGTGAAGTTAAGGTTAGGGGTTGTGTAATATATTCACTGTAATACTAAATCTGTGATGATGCTTAAATATCACCCAGCGATGTGCACGAGGCCGGAAGACACAGGGCTGTGTAGACATGAGGAACAACCAGTTCAGTTAGTCTCAGTTACTGTTTTTATTATTAGTGTTATACTGATCTGAGCATGGCTGCTCCAAAAGTAGGAGATCGATATGCATGATGCAAAAAAACCAAAACAAAACACCCTTAAGTCCTCTTCAGTCGCTTCAAATTACCATATGACATTCTGATTCTTTTTTTCGTTGATAAGGAAAAATATGAAAATAGAATTGACAGTACATTTAGGCACACTATTAACACATACTGTACACATATGCACAATTTTTATCAGATTAATATATATTGGGCATTTAAAAAAACAAAACATGACAAAGCCTTCCTGTATGGACAGACGTGGACACATAAAGGGGAAGTCACTGCATCCAGTATGGGGACAAATATTCAGCTCATAAAGGGCAAGAGGTTCAAAAGTTCACGTCGTCTCTCGGCCGTTCGAAGTCCACCAGGGCTGCTCAGTGCGAGCCAATCACAGCAGACGGGGAGGGAGGGTTCCTGTACAGTCTAGGCAGCAAGTCACTCATTGTCTGCCCCACATTAGGACCCCACTCCCCCCCCGCAGTCGCCAAGTGCTCTTGTAAAGCAGCGATTCGATGAGGTCACTCCTGCGGTTCCATCGGAGGGGAGAGAGGACGTCCGCTGACAGTTAGCCGTGTTGAAGAGTGTTGAGGAGAACTGAAGATCTAGCCAATTTGTTCTACGCCAAACTGGGAACTTGGCTAAAGAGCTCGTCGCGTCAACCGCAAAAGTATGTGCAAAAAAACCAAAATCCAGGTTATCCCAACGGTTTAAGTCCCCCCCCCCCCCCCCCCCCCCAGAAAACAATAACAAAAGTAACTGACTTGTATGACAAGTCTGTAAATAAACGCAGTCCTTTTACAACGGAATGTAAGTTGTTGGCTTAGTTATTTCATTTGATTTCTTTTTTACCAGGTCATCTCTATAGATGACCGTATGGGCGTACTTTATTTTTCAGTACACAATTAGTCGAATGTACATGCACTGAAGAAAAATATTGCACAAAATTAAAAAGAATTAATTGGGGATATATCTGTGTGTGTGTGTGTGTGTGTGTGTGTGTGTGTGTGTGTGTGTGTGTGTGTGTGTGTGTGTGTGTGTGTGTGTGTGTGTGTGTGTGAGAGAGAGAGAAGAAGAGCAGCTACGTCTTGGTCACTAATATAGAGTTTTAAGGCTGGTTCACTAGCTCACACTGGCACAGTTTCGGACTTAAAAAGAGTTCACCATGCTACAAACACTCACACACACTGCATTCATACAGACACACAACGCTCTCCATGAGCAGAGTACAGACCAGACCAAAGCACATTCTTTGAGACGTACGTAAGTTTGTACGCTTTTGAGAGCCAGAGGACGGCCAACACCATCGTATGTTTTGTCCCACCTTTAAAGAAATGGGTCAAAGGTGAACAGTGCTTTGTAGTTGAACCATTTTTTTTAACCCCATATGAAAACTAATATGAAGCACAGTAACGTTTGGAGTATCAATACATTGTACGTACATATATGTATATATATAGATGTATACATATGGAACAGTAGGTGCTTTGGTAGTTTTGACAGTAGTGTTAAAGGGGGCGTGGTCTATTCTATATAGTCTGGAAAGGCCTGGAAGCCTTAAAAATAATTATTTAAAATTTGTTTGACGCAATTAGGATTTAGTCACATTTTAAAAAAAGACGGCGTCCTTCTAAACCAGTGCAACTGACAAAATCAGTTAGTCTAAATATGCGATGATGTAACATACACACAAGTATCTAAAACCCAAGTGATTATAGGCCCTCAATGTATAAAGGTGAAATGAATCAATCAGAGCTCTATCCTACTGTATGCAAGCCGAGAAGCAGGTAGGTAAGGCAAGGTGAGGGTCTATGCGCGCTACTCTGCAGGTTAAAAAACCAACCGTCCAACATTAACAGTATCTGTGGTCTGCTCTCTTGACCGGGGAGGAAACGCAGCGCTGCCTGGCCCAGCTAAAGCTAAACACCTAAATAAAATGTCCAAACAGAAAATCATATAAAACCAAATGACAGCTGTGTATGATTGTGTGTGTGTGTGTGTGTGTTAGGAGGGCAGTGTGTGAGTGTTGACTTGTTCCCTGTTCATTTCAGTCTTTAAAGTTTTCAGCTGGATGGTCGGAGTGAAGAACCAAGGTGGGGAGTGTTGAGAGAAACAAAAAGAGAGAGGGAGAGAAAGGCAGAAATCATGCAAGCCAGTCCACACGCTCACACCACCCGCTTTTCCCAATCACCAAAATCTTCACCGTTGCTCTTGAGGCTGTTAGTGTGTGTGTGTGTGTTCACGTGTGCACGTTAGCTCGCAGGACCGTGCACTTGCGACGGGCACATCTCGTACGCCTCCACATGGAGTCTGGTGCCCGCCGGCCCACTCCCCTCCCCTACTTCACCTCCTCTTCGCTCTTGTCTCCTGTCACCTCTTGAGGGAGGTGCTTTTGAGTTTCTGGCTGTAGCGGTGTGTGCGCGGCGAGCGCGAGTGCAGCTTGACGAAGAGCTCGGGGAACTTGTACTGCGGGAACATGGTCTCCAGGAAGCCCTCCAGGAAGACGTAGACCAGCCGTCGGTTCATGGGCTGGTGCTGGAACATGTCGAAGACGCGCAGGATGCCCTTCCTGGTCGTGTCGGCGCCGATGATGTGCTTCAGCTCGTCTGGGAGAGAGAGGCGAAGACAGGCTTCCGGTTATTATTATGGTTTGTATGCCGATTAGGGCCAGGCACTGTATCGACTTCTATGGGTATCGCAGTAGGAGACTAGATGCATCGTCTTAGACTTTGGGTGTTGTGATATCATGATGCGGCGTAAGTGTCTCTTTCTGGTGTTAAAGGCTGCATTATGATAAAGTGAGAAAATAACCAGCATTTCAATTAGTCAAGTATTTAATTCACACAGGAGTAGCCAAAAATAGGCTTTACCGTGTGGTTATTTTCTATAGACTATATTTATTGAATTACCAGAAAACCTGCTATATTGTGATCGAGATATTAAATGACCTACATAGGGAAAGAAGATTTTGGCCATATCGCCCAGCCCTAATGCTGATGCATATTAGTGCCAGAACATAACTTGCCATCAACTGTATTATGTTACTCTTGGTTTGTATATTCTCATGCATTTTCTGTTTTACCTTTTCATAAGGACATTTTTCTAACATGTGGTCCTCTGTCTAGCTCCACGGATAGAGCATGGCATTAACACTGCCAGGGCTGGGGGGTTCGATTCCCATTGGCGTCACCCATGTTAAAGGGCCCCTACTTTACCACCAGGTGTGAATGTGATTAGCCATTGCAAGCAGTTTAAAAGACATTGCAAGCGGGAGTGTCCAACCAGATGTATGATGAATAGATGAGCCAACCAGTTGGTATAGTCCACTAGGCACACTGGTAAACTGATCTAGTCATCATACATCTGGGTGGACACTCCCACTTGTCATGTCTTTTTGAACTTGCAATGGCTAATCACACTCACACCTGGTGGTAAAATAGGGGCCTTTTAAGAATGTATTGTAAGACAAAATGGCATTAACTATGTGTGTGTGTGTGTACCTGGCATGATTCCCAGCAGGTTGGTCTTGGCGGCGACGCGCGTCCTCATGCGGATGCCCCGGTCCCGGGTGGGCGGGGTCTCTGCTAGGATCCCGTTGGGCCAGTAGGAGTCCCTGCATGGAGGCGGAGCCACAGAGAGTGAATGACAGCTCCCCCCACCCACAGTAAGCAACATAATGTGCCTGTGTATGACAGGGAGGGGCTTGGGGGAATACAGGGTTCATACACATTTTGACCAAAAGATTTCCATGACTTTTCCAAGACATTTCCATGACTTTAAAGCAAATTTCCATGACCAAACATTTTGTGAAATCTCGGTGTATACATGAAAAAGTGATCAAATGTAGTATTAAAACTATGGCCAACAAACTTTTCAGTAGTATTCAGCGTATGACTGCTTATAATTTGCGTGTATTTCTTTTTAAAGCATATAAATTATTTCAAACTCAGCATAAATGAACGACCTGAAAATATGAATTAGGGATGGGCATTTTAAGATCAATTATCGATTAATCGTTATTTTTGTGGGGGTGCGTGATTGTTGACGGCGGGGGGGCCTACGACCGACCGTATTATGACAGTCCTGGACCGGCCCAAATAGCTGGACCGGCCCAAAAATAATAATACACAAAATAAAAAATAAAAAATATATATATATTACGGCCGGACGGCTCGGTCTGAAATCTCCCGAACCTCCCTATGGCAGCCCGTCCCTGGTTATAGGCCTATGCGGCGCTCGTAAAAGCCGAACAATGCACCTACATGCGCTCTTAAAGGTTTGGAAACGATCCAACAAGACTACATCTGTATTCCAATTACAATAAGTAGCCTACTTATCGGCCAACAATAATCAAACACGGCAGTAAAAGTGGGCATTAAACTGTATAACTGTTTTGAAAAAAAGGGAAAAAAGGCCGACATGCCGATACAATATGCGGCCGGCGCTCGGAAAAGGCTCGCAACAAACAGATGAGCCACACATTTAGAAACAATTGCATGAACTATCTAAAAGAAATACCTTAGTCAGAAAACAGATATGAGGCTGAACGTTTTGCTAAAATGTCAGTTATGGAAATATTGAAAATGTTGGAGCGGCTGGCTTGACCACGCGAAAACCGAGAGACGGCTGTCTCGACCGCAGTATGCAATCGGTCATTAATCAATAATCGTATTTAACCGTATAACTGCACACAACTTTATTTAAAAGCAATCAAATGTAAAACATGTGTGTTTGTATTGTGGTGTCCGGTGCGTGTGAATGTGCGGCTCCTCCGGCGGAGCGGTTCATGTTAATAGCGGAGTCCGGGAGGGTTCACCTTCACGGCGTAGTTACGAGGGATGTGCGACTATCGTCTTAAAAAATACTAAAGTGTTTTTTAAAGTTAGAAAGATATTAGATATTCAACCGATATTCACACTCCGAATTACAGCGATCAGACACGGGGAACTAAAGCCGCGATCACCGGGCACCGCTTGATCGATAACAATATAAATTGATCGACACATTTCTTAACGATCAATGATCGATCATCGATTAATTATGCCCATCCCTAATATGAATGTTACACATTTCCATGACTTTTCCAAAACTTTCTGGGTCTTTTTACTTTTCCAAAACCTTTCCAGGCCTGGAATTTGCATTTTTCAAAACGTATGAACCCTGGGAATAGGAGTTACCTGAACTTTTTGACGTAGTCTGCCACCTGCTCCGGCGAGGTCATGAAGTCCACGTGGTCAACGATTTTCCTGTGGTGAGCAGACAGAGGGGGGGGCTGGCATTATAGTTTGGATAGTGAGGGCAGGTAGGAGTGTGGATAGGGGTGAAGGCGAGCGGGGGTAGGTACGGCGGTTGGAGTGAAGGCAGGTAGGAGTGTGTGTAGGGGTGTGTTCCCAACCTGTTGATGGTGTCTCCGTACGTGGCCCTGATGAGCTGCTGCAGCAGGTTCTTGATGTTCCTGCGCAGCCACTGGTTCTTCTCCTTGAGGTCGAACACCTCGTCCATCAGCAGCAGCATCACACGTAGAGGGATGTTGTCATCCACCTGGACACACACACACATATCGTTATGAATATGGGAGAAAACCATAAATATAGCTACCAAACTAATTAGGCTCATGAATAATGTAGTCAGATTCTGAAGAAGTGCTTTAACGCTTTCTCCAACTGTCACATACACACACACTTACATTGTCATCGAGCTGGGCCAGCACGCGACAGTGCTCCGGGTCGATTTCAGATTTGGGGAGGAGCGGAGGTACCTGAAAACACAGAACCGACCTGTGAACGACGCTCTGTAGTAAGGACCCCTGCCACATACCCTGCAGGAGCAAGCTCTAGGGGGAACTTGTAAAGATTTTGCTTTGTTATACCTACATAATACTACGTGAAATATTTGTTGAATGTGTTAATATATATATACACGTTGAATGATCAATAAAATTTAAGACCAGAAATGGAAGTATGCGTGGGCGTCGATGAAGGGGTCCATGAACTCTCCCACCCAGGGCTAGGGTCAGCTCACCTTGAATATGGACTGCTTGATGTCCTGGCCCAGCCTCTCCGACATGCGGCCCATGTTGTCGGACACCTTGTTCATGCCCTCGGCCAGGCTGTCCGGCAGGCCCTTCACCACGTTGGACACGTTCCTCATGGAGCTGCGCAGTGGGTTCACAAATGTGTCCATCTGGAGGAACAGAGACACGACAATGTAAAGTAGACAAAATTACACTATTCAGAGGCGATATAGAAATGCGTAGACTTCCATACGGAGTGGATCTACAGCAGTGATTCTCAACTGGTGCGTCGCGAGGACATTTTCAGTGGGTCGCGGAGCATATGCCAAACCTTAATCTCATGGGCTTCTTTCTAAAGAAAGAAGCCCATGACTTAACTGTTTAGCCTTAATATTTCATTGAGTTTAGCCCCAGTGGTTGCAGCTTTTTGTTCACTCCATGTTTTTCACAATACATGAAGGCATTATTGATTACTGCAATATTGGTAAATACATTTTTTATTTTTGGTTTGTGACTAATGACACATGCTAGACCAGTTGAGAACCACCGATCAACAGCTTACTGTAGCATTTAAAGTGCTGGCGGTTCCAAATGGTGCGCATGAATGGTGCGCATGAATACCAAAATCTCATCCGCATGCAAAACTCAAATCCACAATCTCCCGTCACACCACTAGCATTCTTCAGCCTCACTGACCTTGCGTGCAAAGTCTCCTTTGCCCTTGTTGTAGGCCTTGTTCTCTAGGAAGTCATAGACGTAGGGCAGCAGAGTAGGGCAGGCTTTCACCATCTCTGGGTTTATCAACAACTGGAAAACAACACGCGCAACGTAAATACATATAACACATACTGCACAAGGCTAGACACCGAGATGCGCATGAACCCGTACCTGGAGGTAGGCGTTTAGGTCCTTCTTCCTCTTCTCCAGGAAGTCCCGGTCCATGTTGTTGAAGGTCTTCTTTCCCGGCAGCCGCAGGATCGATGTCAGGTTCTCAAACTGAAGTAAAAGCACACAATTATGAATCATTAAATCCGCTTGGCAGTGTTTGTGGTACCAGGGGTCTAGGACAGACCGTAGACTCAGACAGGCAATCACTCACTCAGACACTAGTCTCACAAATCAGCTGCCGTCAGACTTTATATAAAGTCTGACGCCTGATAAGCTCAAATATGGGTGAACAGGGCATTTAACTTTTTTTCACTTCATATTTGCTCTGAATAAACACTGTATAGATTTGGCCACCATAGAAATACTAAAAATCCCCTTCTCGAAGCTCCATCCACTCGCGCAACTGCGCTTCTCGTCTATAAAATATCTTCGTAACGAAACATGGCCCAACTCCGCCCCTTTCAGTTTCAGGTTTCCGGCCCAGGCTCTGAACGGTCTCCCCCCCCCCCCCCAGAGTTTCTGCTATAACCGAGTAGGACTGCTGGGTCCCAGAAGTTCAGCTATATTACAGTAGGACGGCTGGGTCCCAGATTAGGACGAACCAGTCAGTGGCTCCCTGCCCACCTGTTCGGTGATCCTCATGTGGAAGTCGTGGAAGTCGGAGTAGCGTCGGTAGGTCTTCCAGCAGTCCTCGCTGCCATCGTGGTTGCGGCGGAACACCGTGATGGCGTACAGCGCGTACGTCTTGCCGTGGTCGTTGCACATCCCTGTGGCACCCCAGAAGCCCGGGAGAGAAGTGTCAGCTACCCCCGCACCCCCCACACAGGCACCACGACCACAACCACACAGGGGTAGTAGAGTAGGGGATGAAGCAACGGACAAGCCCATGGAGAGGAGGGTGGAGGTGAATGATTGGGATTGCGTAATCAGGGAGCGGGAGAAATACCATGGCAGACGGGAAGATGGATAGCAAAAGAGAGGAAGTGGTGAGAGGGAAAGCAGGAGGAAAAGCAGATGGAACAGGTGGTATGGAAGGGAAAGAGAAAGAAATGACAAAATAAGAATGACCAGAAGGAACAAAAGAAGGAAAAAGGAAGAACAGACAAATGTTGAAAGTAATGGTGGAAGCATAGAAAATATGGAATACAAGAAAGTGTGTCATGCATTAATGGAAAAAAACAGTTGATTTGCAAAATCAATGGTGGGAAAATAAAATAATCAAGAGCATGAGGGGAGGGGAGGGGAGGGGAGGGGGGGGCGAGGGAGCTGGGAAGGACTAGGAGACACTTTGCAATATACACAAAACAGGCTTTCACAACACATGCGGTAAAAACATTCTCAAGAGCACTAATCACAAGCAGCCTTACAAGTAGCATGAGAGGAAGATAGCTGTAGGACCATGCAGAAACTCAGCTCTGTTTTGTTTGGCTGTTGTCGAGGGGATACTTCACGTTCACGTTAATCCCTCCTTTCTACTTATAGGACTCATTTACACTGTTAAACTGTAATCCTATACTGGGTGAAGGTTCAACTTGGTTGTTAAATTCAGTATTTTTTGCACGTCAACATAATATAGAGGTCTAAAACCGGAATGCTGTTTTGGATCATGTCTGCATGTTCAAGTCTACTACCATGCAATAAGCATATCTAGTGATCTTCAGAGTGCATTGTTCAAACTGACACCAGCACGTATGACGTCTGGCGCCTGGTTATTCGTCACATGCCTGGGAGCACCGCCAAATATCAACAATACTTTAGGCTTTCAAGTTGCTACAGTGTGTGTGTGTGTAGGAGCGTACCTGTATCAGAGATGAAGGCATTTATTTGCATAGTTTCATCATGGCAGGAGTTGGACAGGTCGTCCAAAGACTGAACAGACAAGACAGTCAGATATTTTAGATATGTTCAACCGACCAGAGCAGGATCCAAAATTAGCTTTTACAAATGTCTTTTTACCTGCCAGTGGAAAAACCTACCGGCAAAGTAATCGTTTTAATATGTAACGCTGAATGTTTGTACTGCCAAATGGTCCAATCTACCCGCCATTGGCTGGTGCCAGGTTATTTTTAAACATTTATCTTGGACCATGTTCCAGAGTATAAAATTATCCTTGCAGTCAAACACAATTAAAATCAGTACTAATCACCACTTATTAGTCATTACACTGTTTAGTCAAGTATAAGAATGCCTACATGTAGACTGCAGACATTGGAGTTTGAACCCAGAACATTTTCGGCTGGGAGTTAAACACCCTAACCACTAGACCAAACTGCCTCTGAAGAACTGTTTGTGTGCAAGTGCAGTGGATGGTATATTAAATCAATAATGAACAATTTATTGTAAAAAAACAACATACCAGGTTTATGCTTCCTGTGGGTGAGCCATTGAAGGACTCTGCAGAGGAGGAGACAAACCAAAGGTCAAAAGGTCAGACTTATTTTGTTTAATTGGAAGGCAAAACGGCCACCTTCTTTTATTCAGTAGATGATATCGATGCTGAAATTAGAAAAGCTCAAGTATGCTTTACACGGGACAACAAATAAACCTGGTCTCCATTTATTGGTTATGTTGAGGGCCTTTCATTTCCTCTAAATGAATAAGTTGCAACTGCCGTACATATAAACTGGTCAATTGGAATTCAACGTATTGGGGTATGTCTGGTAATATCTCCCTCTTAAGATGCCTGACTTGCACTGCATTATTCTGGATATATATTTATATTTTTTCCTGTATGTGGTCATTTTGTTTCTGTGATGTGTGACCCTGAAGGGGAGGGGTGAAGTTAACAAAATGTATATGTATTCAAATGCCAAGATGAATGTGTATAATGAAAAATACCAATAAACCAATAAATACCAATTAAGTACATAACAAAAGGTCAACATACATACACATGACAACGTGGCTACTAAAACCATGGGTTCAATCCCCTAAAACATGGGCAACACGTAACAAAAGACAGATTAATCAAACATACACACACAAATATGAAACACACACACACCTCCGTCGCCATCGTCCGACCCCCGGTAGCTGGGCTCCTTCAGCATGTCCAGCTCGGCTAGCATGCGTACGTATAGGGGACTCTGCTTGAAGGATGGGTAGTAGCGCTCGTCGCGTAGCATCATGTCATACACCTGGAACACACACACACACACACACACACACACACACACACACACACACACACACACACACACACACACACACACACACACACACACACACACACACACACACACACACACACACACACACCTTTGTTGAATACTCAATTCTGATCGGTCAATTACGGCATTCTAAGGTTGGTTATTTCCGAATAGCAGACCGCTGCTATGGATGCTATTTCCAACCATAGAATCTGATTTTTTTTTTTTTTAGCGGAAGCAATAAAATCATTCAAAATCATTTTTTTGTTGGTATATTTAAAGGCAATGTTTGAGTCTTTGACTGCACCTTTCTCTGGATCTCATCAAAGATGTCCGCCGTGGGGTCCTCCTTCTGCAGCTTCTCCCCCAGTTTGATCACACAGGCCTCGTCTACCTGCACCCTGGGGGAGGCCTGGTCCCCATGGGGAGAGAGACACAGAATGAGAGGAAGAGAGACGGTTGGTGAGCGAATTGACGTGGCTTTTGTCCTGTCATGTCCACAATCTGCTAGTGTTTAAAAAGTAGTGGATCAGTACCACAATATGACTTTAACTGTAGAAGACTTCTCTCTATTTTAAGACACTTATTACTTTTATTTATCGGGAGATATGCTTATCTCCCGATTCGATATGAATTGTAATTAAGTATTGCAATTCTACAAGTATTGCGATTCCTTATTACGATTTATGTTTATTTTTTTAACACTAGACCATGGGGGAAAAAAAACCCAACACTGTTGTACTGGGAGGGTTTAAAAGAAGGTTACATGCTACTGTTGATGTAGTGTACTTTTTGTATGCATTTAATTCAGGAATACAATCTCTAAAAAAAAAAGTGATACTTCAGTGAATCAATTTTTTCCCCCCACCCCTAAGCCCACAACATATTCCAGTGAAAGCAAGCCTCGTGTTGTGTCGCTACCTTCTCAGAAAGGTACTGCTCGAAGACGCCCAGCGCGGCGGCCTTCAGCAGCCCCTTGGTGGTGCCGCTGGGCTGCTTGTTGCCCTCCCGCTGCCAAGCCTGCATCACCTCCAGCTGCTGCTGGGCAGTGACCCGGTAGCCCTCCACCGTCAGCCAGAAGAACAGCTCCGCCTGCGCCCCCGCAGCCTGCATGTAGTCTACACACACACACACATATGGTGAGGACAAAGGACATAGGAAAGCGCTTTTTGGAATGCATCCGATTGCTCCTTTTACTGCGTTGTCACGGAGACAGGTGGCAGCAGTTAGTAGGGCTTAAGTAATTCATTGAAATATTGTTGAAATCGCACTATGGCCGAGTGCAATATCCAAATCGCAGCAGCTGCAATTCTTTGATAAGGGTAAAATGTGCAAATGTAAATGTATAACACCATTATAAATGAAGTTCTGTAGTGCTGCAGAGAGGCCCTGGCCTACACATTTTTTTCTCCAGATGTAAGAAAACATGTTTGTTTGGTACAGACCCCAACAAATGTGACTTTAATTGTTTTTTTCAGTGAAAATGAAAATTCTAATGCAAAAATGATCATTCCCTCTAATAGTGAATCATATTGCAATTGGAATATCTGTCAAAATAATCGCAATATGATTTTTTCCCCCTATAATGTTCAGCCCTAGCGGTTAATGAGGCGAGCAGAAGGATCTCCTATCCTTCTGCTAACACTAACAGTGAGGAAATGAGCTGCTTCAGCGTTGTTTGAATGCAGCCATCACGGTCGGCAATCTGCACTTCTTACTCTGATGTATCCTTAGTCCGAAGCTGCTTTAGGCTGGTTTTATAGCTTACTACATTGAGTACGATGGAGGAGAGCGTCCGGAGATTTATGAAGTGAGGGCAGGCCAAGTAGCTATAGAACAACTATTGTAACACACCCGCAGTACTTTATTCTCTGTGGGTTTGTTCCTCTAACATGACATCATACCCTTCGACGCCCATATTATTCATAGCGTGGAACAAAAGGTGTTTTAACGGCTGCATCAATGATTGTGTCTTACGACACCTGGACTCGCACCGTAGAATGAAAGGTGCTCTCTTTCTCCTGGGGATGTTAACGATTCGTCTATGATCGATTTAGTTGTCGTTAAGGAATGTGGTCGATCACATCATGGCATTCTTCTTTAAGCTATCAAATAAAAATATGAGATTTGTCCAATGAGTCGATATTATTCCCACTCCAAAAGCTCTGCAAGCACAAATCGCTGCTTAGGCACGTAACATAGCCTTAATTAGGGCTGGGCAATAATTCAATATTATCGTTTATCGTCTTTGAATGGTTTTGTATCGTCATGAAATGAGGATATCAGTTACATTTAGTAGACACTTTTGTCCAAAGCGACTTACAATCAGTAAGAGTAAGGATTTCACAAGAACAAGTTTCAAGCATACCCAATTGCTAAGTTAACCCATTGCTAGTATACAACAGAAGGTTTTTTGTTTTTTTAAATTAGATTTTAACTTATCTAATATAAATTAATTACAATGAGAAGATATGCCCTTGATCAATGATCAAATATGAGGTTTGAAACGTCTGAGAAAGGAAAACTAGTTTTAGTCTGATACCATACTTTAAATGTCCATATACTTCAATGTAATGACCCTCAGACTGTTAAGAATGGTATTTTGAATTCATAGGCATATTGTGGTATTTATCGATATCGTGTAAAATTCCCTATAATTACTGTGATATATTTTTCCATATGACCCAGCCCTAGCCTACTCTTTAGTTAGAGCAACCGGCATTACAACCATTCAGAAAGCTGAAACATAATATCAGCCAGGAAGGGCCTGATATGCAGCTCTACACCTCTCATGTGTAATAGGGTTACACTCCAATCCCCTCTTCATTATCCTACCTCAGAGTACCTCTGGCACCCAGAGCAGGCTATTCCACCTCTCATCAGTTTTATATTGTCATTATCCACCATTTCAAAATGGGACACTGTCAGCAAAAGGTTAAACTCCTCAGCTCATCTAAATGATTGAAATTCAAAGGCTGTGCAATGTGCTAGTGTCAGTTCTACAGTGTGGAAGGACGTTTTGAATTGCCTCCTGCGTTAAAGTACAAGAACACTACTTTTTGAGAGGCCAGCAATATAGACTATGAAAAAATATGACAAGTGTGATACGGATTTTGTGGATTTAGTAGGCAACTAGAACAACCGATTTAGCGCCTAGTCTCCGGAAAAGAATAGTGAGTGTGTGGTTGTGTGGAAAGATTTGGGAAGGGCTTACCCATGAAGAACTGCAGTGCTATGTTGTGCACTAGGATGTGATCCAAGGGTATGATGCACAACTTCCCAAAGTTGACCGCCAGCTTCAAGGCATCCACTTCCTGTTCAACCCAACAAAAAAAATACAAGAGGCAGGGGTTTAAAGGCACACACATAAAAAAGGTAAACGCTTTCTCTATAGAGCTTCTCTGAGAGACCGAGGACAGTCACCCGTGAGTGTACACATTCACACAAGGAGAACGGTGGCACCCATGCAAGGAAATGATCCGCTTGGCCAGGGGCAGTTAGGAGTCAAGTGCCTTGGACAAGGAGTCCCCTGGTAGCTAGCACAGGTACTTGAAGGGAGATACCCCCTACGTCTGCCCGGGCCCAACCGCCGCACAATTTTTCTTCAAATTAGGGGTGGGCAATATATCGATATCATATCGATATCGTGATACGAGACTAGATATGGTCTTATATTTTGGATATCGTAATATGGCAGAATTATTGTCTTATTCTGGTTTTAAAGGCTGCAGTACAGTAAAGTGATGAAAAAAACCCAAGTTCTTTTAATTTGTCAAGTATTTAATTCACACAGGAATATACAAAATAGGCTTTACCATGTGGTTATTTTATATAGACTATTTATTTATTGAATTACCAGAAAACATGCTATATGATATATATCGTCATCGAGATATTAAATTACCTATATCGGGATAGACGATTTTGGCAATATCCCCAGCCCTACATCAAATTCACACACATTTTAGTGAAATAACCTTTGCTATAGGCAAAGTAGTTAAATGTTAGTTTTGAATGGGAGCTATGGAGAAGTGATAGAACACTATGGGAGCTGTGCTTTGCTGTGGAGAAGCTCACCTTGCCAGACTGTAGCCTCTGGATCCTCGTCTCACAGACCTTCTTCACAAACAGGAGACTGTTGATCTGATTTTTAATCACGTTGATGTCTGCAGGACATAAGAAAGAAAGAAAGAAAGAAAGAAAGAAAGAAAGAAAGAAAGAAAGAAAGAAAGAAAGAAAGAAAGAAAGAAAGAAAGAAAGAAAGAAAGAAAGAAAGAAAGAAAGAAAGAAAGAAAGAGAGCGAGAACATGAGAATGAGAGAGAAAGGCAGAAGAACATAGAGCCACACATGTCTTGGCTGCTGATGTCAGTCTGTCTGTGTGTGAGAGTTGAATTGAGAGTGACCAAGTGTAGATGATGATGATGAGGGGGTGGCGAGAGTGTAAGTTGTGTGTGTGTGTGTGTATACCGTCTCCGGCCGTGTCCAGGGAGCGCAGGTACTGCAGCTCCTCCAGAACCTTGTCTTTGACGGCCTCCAGCTCAGACGGCCGGTCTGTCAGCTTCAAGATGTTCATGAACGCCTCGTAGTTACAGCTGGAATCACGGATCTACACACACACACACACACACACACACACACACACACACACACACAAAACAGTTTAAGGACCATGGGTACTCTATAGGTACCAACAAAAGTACCTGATAAATAATTCAAATAACATCGGTGTCAGTGCATCCCCTTCTCTCTATTCCCCCGTATTGAGTGCAGGTGAATACTAGTGAATAATAGTAGTAGAACGGGGGTTGTACCATCCAGATGACAAACTGATTGATGTAGTCGGGGTCGCTCAGCTGGTTGATGAGGGGAAGGAGAACGCCACGCGCCAGCACCTCCTGCGCACAGAGGAGCGAGAACAACAACACTTCAGATCTCTTTTCCCCTCCCCTTGGCACTCTTCCTCCTCAACATCCTGCGTTTCATGACCGTCTGTCATGGCTTTCGTTTAGAAAAACACAGTAAAACTCTTTTTGATCTAAAACAAAACTGGAAAAAGTAAAGAAAATGAAAGCGAAATCCCTTTCCGCATTTCCCCATTTCTAAGAAACAGAACCAAAGATTCACCGTATTTGTCATTTTGGAGCTCACATCGTACTCACGCGAATGTCTAGTAGTGAGGTAAGACTACCAGACAAAAGGTTCTGGGTTCAAACCTCTCAAGCGTCTACAGTCTAGCTGTAGGCATCCCTGAGCAAGATGTCTAACCCCCTACCTGCTTATTGATGACATACATCCAACAACGCTTTGGATAAAAGCATCTGCTAAACGACTCAATAGTAAAAAGCACAGATTTTCAGCTACGGCTTGACACTATTTCCTGTGAGTTTCTCACCCGCAGGAAGTATCTCATGTTCTTGTTGTGGAAGTCTCCGGGAGGTAGTAACAGATAGAGCAGCACTTCACACAGGTCGCGCAGGAAACCTGACACACAACACATGTTACTTTCAAATCTGTCTGCCAAGATGTGTTTTACAGTGAGTTGCGGGACCAAATCAGTATGTTTATGTGCACAGTATTTTGAAATAAGCTCAATATTAAGAATAAGGTCCTATTTCGGTGAAGGTGTTTGGTATTTGGTTGTAATTGAATGAAGCCCTGGGGTTCATAATTAGATTCAAGTTTAAATGACACCTAAAAAAACCCACACTTATACTGATGAATACCAAAAGATTAGTGTGTACGTAAACATGTAGTGATGGACAGAGAGAGAAAGATGCGTATTTTACCCTCCTCGTCTTTACGCGACGTGCACACCACGTCTCGGCAGATCTTCCTCTCCAGCTCCACTTCCGCCTCAAAGAATGAGTCCACCAGCTCGTCCGTCATGTCCCCTGGTCAGAACCAGAACACACAGAGATCACCACCGGAACCACCACGCACAACACTCGCAAAAGCTTACTTATCATGCATTGCTTCATTCATTCACAGCCTTCATTTGCAATATCAATAGTAGAACTGAACACACTGCATGATCATGCATGTGTGCGTCCATACTCTGCTTGTCCTCTCTGTCTCCCAGGCGGTCCTGGGCTTTCCGGAAGACGCGGAGGTGAGTGGCGAAGTCATCCACCAGGCGAGTAGTAAAGTAAGGCTGCCAGTCCACCTCCTTGGACCTACACACACACACACACACACACACACACACACACACACACACACATATATATGAACAATGCAATAAAGCTGGAACAGCGAGGTTGAATATTACATCGGTGCCAACATAAAGGTCAGCGATGATATGTCATAACTTGTCATAATAACTTTTATGGAGTTTATGCGTTTATGCGTGTCAATCCGTGAGTGAGTGAGGTACCGTGTGGAGAACTGGACCAGGGCGTTCTGCACAGTCTGCCTGATCTCCAGCAGGAAGGACTCATCCTCACTCAGGGTGTAGTACCAGTACTGGATGTAGTCCCTCAATGCATACTGGATCACCTGTGGGACCGCAGTATTTATTACGACTACAATCATACAGCGTTTGACACCATATATATACACATGTTCATACATGTCATAGATCATGAACACAAATACAAATCTCTTCCTTCTTATCAATCCATCTTGTAAGGCAACTTCATATATAGGGTTGGTAGAAAGAGCATAAATAAGTCCTGATATAATTGGGCCTGGCTGTGACATTTACATCTGCAAGTCAGCACAGCTTGCACAGTGAAAGACCAACAAATGAAAAAGTTGAATCTAACGCGTGGCTGCACAGATTCAAAACAAATTAATTTGGCATCACCAACAAAGAAACATTTTACTTGAGCAAATAGCACAGCATGGATTCTCTCCCATTCTCTCTCGCTCTACTGTGAGCACACACACACGCACATGCACACTAAAATGCAGCTGCACCTGATTAAATTAGGCCATGCCATTATTAATGTTCCCCCCCCCCCTTCAGCTGCAGCTGCCATAAGAACTGTACTAGCCGTACACTGAAGAGATCAACCCAAGTTATGTCACCCAAGAGACATGTAACAAGAAATGAGACGGAGACAGAGAGAAAGAAAGACAGGGAACATTCCAGGGAGTTATGTGCACACACTTTGTTCAGCGAGGGGTGGGGGGGGGTGCAGGGTGTGTGTGCATGTGTGGTGGTGTGATACATAGCCAGGCCTATGTTGGAGCATATGACAGCAGACAGCAGAGTCGCTGATAAGGCTGTGGCTTTATGTGTGTGTGTGTGTGTCTGTGTGTTCTCAGGAGTGGAACAAAACAAGAGTCACGCCGGACAGGGAGCACTTTAGTGTCATCTGACCATCCCAGACTGCTGCGTCTGCTATTCTGTCTACCTCTCTCTCTCCGTCTGTCTGTCTGTCTGTCTCACTCAGCCACACCTTGAAAGTTTCCCCCCCGTCCGTCCGTCTGTCTGTCAATGGGTGTTGATGACCTTCGACGCAGGTGGAAAAATAAACCACCACTGGGTCCCCACTGAAGGACATTTACAGTTTGCCCAGAGAGGGCAATTCAAGGTCTGACTAAACTTTTACTTGGCTCTGTTAATTGTGAACAGTGTGGTTTGTGGCCCTGCACACACGCTTCGCTATTGCACAAACCCTAGGTTTTGAATTCCCTCTTGGACAAAACAAAAACCCTGACGCAAGCAAATACTGCTAGAGTCACCATAAAGGAACTTTCAGTTCAACTTTCAGCAAGACTGGGACTGCTCTCAACTTTTCCTACTTCCTGACACAGGGACAAGTGGCTCATTTAAACGGTTTCTGTGTTTCACAACAATATCGCTTAGTAGTGGCAGAAAACTGTTATGAGTACTGAGCTGCTCACGTTTGTAACCAAGGCCTCAAAACTGGAATCTACACCAAACAATAATACCTGATAAGACTATACAAGTTTATCTCAATCCAGATTAAAAATGATGATGATGTCACTTGTTTAAATACGTCTCTCATGTCATGAATGATGACATGAGACATGAGGATATGTTTACCTGTTGTAGTGGCTCATCTATGAAACTGGAGCCAGTCAACCTCCTGTCAATCTTGATAGGCTTCAGCTCCAGCTTAAATTCATCCACTGTCTAAAGATAGAGAGAGATAGAGATAGAGATAGAGAGAGAAACAATGTAGGGTAAGAAGGGTGCAGGTACTAAGGCTGATCAATTTGCTATCAAGACGCTGTACATTTTATTCAAATTATAAAGTATGCTTAAAAAATGTCAGAGAGGGAGATAGCGAAAGAGAGGAGGGTATGGAAGGCAAGGGTGCTAGGAATATGCAATTATCAAGAGACATTTGATCAAAACTTTAAAGTATGCTTAAAAAATGTCAGAGAGGGAGATAGCGAGAGAGAGGAGGGTATGGAAGGCAAGGGTGCTAGGAATATGCAATTATCAAGATACATTTGATCAAAACTTTAAAGTATGCTTTGAAATGTAAAATCACATGTTTTACTGTATATAATCCAATTTAACCATATCATACAACTGGAATAAATGCCATATTGGGCTTTCAGACTCTTAACATTTTAGACATCACCATCATCATAATTGACTTCCAAAATAAAATTGAAGAGCTCTTTTCCAAAACGCAATAAATCCATTTTGTTTTCAGGAAAAACATTTTTTTTACCTAGACCCACACATTTAGTTAATATTCAATTTATCCTGTTAAAATGGTTTGTTGGCTCAGTCTGAACATGTTGAACAATGATTGTTAAATCAAACAACAGTATTGTTGATTATAAATGCAAAGTTTATTTTAATTTCTTTCCAAACGCTATAACTCCATCCATTTTTTTCCTAAAAGTTTTTTTCCAACACAGCCTTGTGTTGACATCCCACCATTGGAATAATCGCTCCACCTGAGTGCTGAACTTTCTTTACATTTGTTTTCCGTGATTTTCCTTGGCGAGTCGTCGCTTTCTGCCTCCTGGTGTTGGCCCCAGTGGCTCATCGGCGCCATCAAACGTATTTACAGCAATCATTTCATTCATTTTGAGGACGAGACAGCAAAGTAAACTTTATCGCCTCAGAGCGCCGCCATGTTCGATTGCGTCAAACGCTCCCGAATTCTGATTGGTTGAGAGAACATATAGCATTTTGGCCAAAAATAGGTTCGGCACTTATTGCGTTTTGGATAGAAACGGCATCTTGCAGTACATTTTAAACAAGGAAATATAGCGATTTGGCATGAAATGTTGATGGAGCAGTGAATAGGTTCAGTGCACAGCAAAATGGCATAATAAACTAATTTTTTTTTTATTTGGCGTTTATTGCGTTTTGGAAAAGAGCTCCTCAATTGCTCATTGCTATTCAATAAACACAGTTAGTTACACAGTTACAAGAGCTATGGTGAAGAACAGTATAAAAAAAGAGGAAGGAGAAGCAGGCCACACTTACACATGAAGGGGTGTTTACCTTCTGGATACCCGTCTGCGTGGGGGGCAGGTAGGAGTGCTCACACCTCTCCAGATGCTTCTCCGAGTTGATCTTCCCATACAGCAGAGTCACCGCAAAGCCCCTGGAGAGAGACACACAAACGCAGAAAAAGAGAGACACAGACACAGACACAGACACACACACACACACACACTTAAAAGAGAGCTAGGAGATATAGTTATGCGAGGTTGACAGGATTAAAACTACCTGGGGTTTGGGGTGTTTCTGATATAGAGAATAAGTTCACATGTTTTGGGGACAGGACAGTCTAGTGGTGGATAAGGGGTTCTACTCCCAGTCCAAAGGTTCTGGTGTTCGAACGCCAATGTACGCAGTCTCCCTAAGCACCTGGAGCCAGGCGCAGAACCCCTACCTGCTCATTAATGACACGTAACTAAAATAATTCAAAGAATAATTAGTCAACATGTTTTTACGGTTATATTTGTCATTTTGAGAACATTGTATGCATCGCAGTACCCATGTCTGGTTAATCATCACATACCTGGGAGCAATGCCAAGTATCAAGTGATCAACACCATGCAGTTCTGTTTAGGCTTTACAGTGTGTGTGTGTGTGTATGTGTGTTTGGTTTCTAAAAAGGGACACATTTCAGACTCACCCTCCAATGAAGCAGAGGATGTAGAAGGCCAGGTAGAATATGGCAAAGGGTCCGAAGGTGATGAGGAACAGCACCACTCCGAGACCCCCCCATCCCCCGATGGACAGACTGGCCTGAAACACAAACACACACACACACACACACACACACACACACACACACACACACACACACACACACACACACACACACACACACACACACACACACACACACACACACACACACACACACACACACACACACACACACACACCTGTGAGGAATGTTGATATTTTGTGGTATAGAATAAGACTGAATTTTCCTCCCGGGATGACAGTGTTGTTTTATCGTAAGTGTGCGCACGTGCCTGAGCAATCTCAAATCTTCCGTTTCCTGTCATTGTCCGAGCAGTAACGCATGCTCCTCTTTCCTCCTAACAGACAACTCCTTTGACCCAGACTGTAAAGTAGGCTAACTAAGATAATGCTACCTAGCTGGCTAATTCTCTGCTTGGCTCCCCCTTTGCCTTCACATATAACAGCTTCCCTCCCTTCACATAAAAGGCCCTGGAAACCTAATACGTAATATAGCCCCTAAATGATCCAGCGGTAGCCATGCTGTAGCATAAGCAGCGCTGGCTAGCACACAGACAGGCCAATACCCTCTCAGGTGTGTGTGTGTGTGTGTGTGTGTGTGTGTGTGTGTGTGTGTGTGTGTGTGTGTGTGTGTGTGTGTGTGTGTGTGTGTGTGTGTGTGTCTATTTCTGTAGGAGATAAGCCTGTCGCCGTGCGTGTGCAGAGCATCAATTAGGAGGACCTGGATTGACTGCTGGGAGCGGTAGCAGGTGAACAATACGTGGCAAGGCCAAACGTAGCTTAGTATAAATGACGAGCATCATCACCTTGTATTCCACATCATGACAAAAAGGATAAAAGATGGCCTTGTCTCTACATGGGACATGGATATGAGGCCCGCCTGGAGCTCAGACATTGCCGCAACGATGCTGACAACAAGATAACACGCATTCTGGACTGGATGACAACTGTGTCACGACTGGGACATGTGAATGGGAATGTGAAACGCTCAGTAATCTCATAGTGCTAGCACAACGGGACCCTCTATGATAGCACTGTGGTCGGAATGACATCTCACTGCTAATTTACTATTGTGACAGTTCCGGTTCATTCAGGAATTCAGGAAGAAGCATTGTATGTATACAGCCCGACAACGGTGTGTTTCGGTTCACCAAAAGGTTATCCTAAAAAACGAAAAAAAACGCTTATGTGCAAGTGTCTTGACAAAAAAACAATAATGCCTGCAAGAGACCCACTGGTGTTCCTACCTGTGTGGACAACCCATAATAAGCGGCTCTCTGAACCCATGATCCGCAGACACGTGCAGAGGCAGCCATGAGTCTGGAATGTGACCAGACAGGCTGGACGTCTCTCCTTGACTGAGACAATCATTTTAATGATAGGCTTGCTTTTTCGTGTACGAGCGGAAACCAAGGACGGGATGATTGGCCCCATGCGTGCGCTACGGAGGGGAAACTCGAGATGTTGATAGCAGCCTGTTCGCTCGCTTGTATGTTTTGCCCATCTTGAATTACATGCACCACTACGTCGTGCGCCATGAACAACCACTTGCCCTTTCCCCCCCTTGATTTCAGAGCGCATTTTATCATCCCTTGGCTGGTAGTGACGTGTAAATGTGTGCCGTGCTTCACTTCTTGGAGCCGGGGAAGACACAGGGAGTTCCTGCTCCAACACTGCTGTACTGTTTACAAAGATCACCGTCTGTCAACAGCCACAACTTTATTGCTACCACTTTATACACTATAGACACACAGAGATGAGACACATGCAGACACGAGACAGACTCCATGACAGGGGAAATCACCAGCACCATGACAAACTCAACCATGACAACAGTGAGGCCCAGTCTGCCGTAACCGACCACATGATGACCAGAGAGACTAGAAGACTATCCTCCCGACTGTGACATCAATCAGGCCGGCCTCCCATCATTAATTGATTTTGTTCAGCTTGATCGGACAGATGGGCCAGGATTGAGGCTTCTCCGGGAAAATGTGTGTCCGAGTGTGTGTGTGTGTGTGTGTGTGTGTGTGTGTGTGTGTGTGCGGTGAATCGATTAGAGGAACTTGTGCAGATGAAACAAGACCATGCATAGCTTAGTATGCTATGCAGCGGCATCATCCTGGAAAAAAAAAAATCCTGGCATACGAAGTAAAGACAAATGCGGTAAGACTCACACTCACGTGATTCATTTCATTGGCCTCTTGTTTGTAATCATACGTAATCTCAACAGCTTTGCAATATGCCATCAAGGAAATTACCTTATCATTTCTATTGACTGTGTGTACGTACGTTTGATTTTGTTTTATTTACTGGTAGGAAACGTCTCCCCCTCCTCGTGAATGTAGCCCGTCAGGAACACTATCCCATGTGCCCCGATGCCAGGGAAAGTATTTGAATGCCTTTCAAGTAGGGGGGGGGGGGGGGGGGGAAGTTGGGTAACACAAGTCCGGTTCTGACGTCAGTGGTGATGGTGAGTGGTGCCGGCGAGCCTTAGTCCTATCGGTGACAAGGCTTTCGGTGAGGCCCGGGCGGCTTGGCTCACCGGAGGAACAGATGACAACTGACACACTTGAGTCACTGCAGCTTATGCAGGGTTTTAAAGCATGCGCCATCTGTTCCAGTGATAAACACTCCTTGCTCAATGACCACACACAAACACACACACACACACACACACACACAGGCAAGCATAGTCGCATACACATACACATTTGCACATACTTCATACAATTTCTTCCGCACCTCATTATTAATAGATTAAAAATGCCATAGCCATCACTTTATTCCTGTGTAGCTCTTTGATGCACAGAAATACCAGTTTGTTTTAGTGGACAACAGAGGTGGAAAACAGGGATGGGATGAGGTCTATATCAGCCAGGGACATAGATCAACAGCCACGTGTTCTAGTGTTGAACTTCACAGGGCCCAAACATCCCTGTGTGTGTATAATCAGTCACCAGCACTTCAAAGCGCGCGCGCACACACACACACACACACACACACACACACACACACACACACACACACACACACACACACACACACACACACACACACACACACACACACACACACACACACACACACACACACACACACACACACACACACGATCTAGGCTTCCTGCTCCTAAATGCACTGATCTCCCTGAGCTCTCTGAAGAACACACTCCCTCACAAATGCACAACCCTGGCCTGGACTGAGAAACCACCAGATGTGTCAACACTATGGAAGCAGGTTTACTTTCAGAATGTTGTCTTTTTACCGGCCAGAGTGGAAAAATCTAACGATCAAGCAATATGTATGCGTTTCTAATGCGTAACCCTGCATTTTCTTTACCTGCAAAATGGTCAAATTGATCAGCCATTGGCTGGTGGCCGGTGATTGATTGTGGATCCTGAATGAAGTCAACAGAGGCCTCAGACACTGAAATAACTCTTGCACACTGTCCTACAAAACCAGTACATAGCACACTACCGTTACCAGTCCTTGAGTTGCTAGGACTTTACAAAACAAAACATACACAGAGTCGCCTTATCATGAAGGCGTGGAGACCATCATTTCTCAAGACTCTTGACAAACATACATTTGTATTGGACAGGTTAACGTGTCCAATTCGAAGTGAATGGGAGGCATCGACGCCCGCGAAGCAACCGATACGGTGGGGGGGGGGGCGGGCCGTAAGGGCGCTCCGATCCATCGGCCAGCGATTCATTATCGGGCCGATATTCATTCTAACTAAATAGTTTGATCGGATTCGGTGGTCTCTAAAGGCCGATCGGAAGAGCCGATCAGATGACACACGCAGGAAAATTTCTCTACGCACCACTAAAATGGCTTCACCGGTCTGGCTGTTCTAGCAGGTGTCTCCAGCTATATTTGTTAAGCTCTAAGGCTACCAAGTGTAGGCTGGTAGGGTTAAGTTGTGTGTCTAACAGCGAGAGAGTGGAATGTGTTGCACCTGTTGCCTGCCTGCCGAGAAATAAACTGTCAATTCATGATACTTTCTCATCTTTTAATTTTAATACTTAATATACAAGCTTGTTAAGAATAGTTACATAAATAAATACTGCTACATGATTGAACAGGCTTCAAATACACCCTGTGATCGTTTCAGCCAATACTGCTTCCAGCAATCGGTGATCGGTTATCAGCCCCAAAAATCCTGATGGTAGCACCCTTAGTTATGACATCAGTGTTCCCCCTCCATGCATCCAGCAGTGGCCCAGGCCACCGTTCGATTACTAGCCCCACTGCAATTAGCTATGCAAAAATTACTTTTTAGTATTAGAAATTATGTTGGGCGCCCCAAATGCTATTTGTTTTATTTAAAAACATATAAAGGGGCCCCCTTATTAACTCATGAATGGCTTAACACTTTATGTAGGAAGCATAAAGAGATAAAGTAACACAGCTAGTGACTTAATAATAGAAAGTAGCCTACATATTTGATTGTGTAGAACAGAAGCAACAGCATTTTGAAACCCAGACGAAGGAATGGCTACAAATACTGAAAACTGTATTTGTGCTAACATTAATGCCAAAAGAACCATGCACATAGTGCGCTCGCATGCCATTTCTTGTTATGCTATATCGTTATACCATTGTACGAGACCATTTCTGTTGGACTACCAATGCACCCGTACTGGAATCAGTGATCACACTAAAACCTCTGTACCCACACAGCACCGTGCACATCAGCACTGTGCACGTGCACATCAGCACCACGCACACATACATCAACATATTGCACCTTGCACACACCTCAGCATTGCTGCTGGAAAGAAATCGTAGAGTAAACACTGGAAGTAGCATGTATATCTCAGCCAATAAAACGTCTCCCATCGGGGATCCATGGCTAACACCTGGGAGGGAGCGAGTGAGTCTTACAGGCTGAAAAGGCCATTCATGGAAAATATTGATGTTAGTTTACAACATGGTATCTAAAATGTACCTACCAATTGAAGACACAGTAGGAAAAAACTTCAGACTTAAGGCTTCACACTGGGTGGTATGAACTCTGGTATGAACTAGAGCCTTAGATAAAAGGCTATGTTTGGTCTGAATCACATTACACTGCTGATAAGCATGATCATAACTCTAGGCTACCACTAAAAAAGTGCCGCACTCTACAAGGGGTTTAGCGCCATTAGCCTAGCTGTGTAAAAGGGTTCATAATATATATAGCTGACAATAATACAAATCAGATTCCGCAGATTACAACATCATTAATTTACTCTAGCTGCTTGCTTCTTTGCAAACGAGCACACAAACCAGCACCGGGCGGGGCAACAGGTGGTGTGCCTAGAAGATGAAAGCTCAGCTCACATGATGATGCAGATGGTCAAGAACCCGTGCTCATACTCTGCCACTTCCTTCTCTTGCGACAATATAGGATGCGTCAGCTTTGGGGAGGTTACAAAGGTTAAGACTGCAACAAAAAGAAATGGATGTTGACTCATAGACAGACGGCAGACCAGCAGAGCCAGTTGTTGCGTCTCACCTTTGACAGGTTTGAACAAACATTTGAGTAGAGGATGGGGGGGGGGGGGGGGGGGGAATAACAAGTTGAGTTGTTGACAACTTGAACAAAAGCATTATTATCTGTTCAGACTCATCTCATCGATCTCTCCAGAGGGTCGTGGCCTCTTCTATCCAGCCCTCCAGTATGGTTTGGGTAGGGGAAGGTGAGACAGATGACAGGCAGGCCTGGTGTGAAGAGCATGCCAGTCCTCCAAAGCCTTGATTAAGACTCCCTAATGAGATCTCCCCCTTCTCTAATGCAGCGAGATAAAGCTTTGAAACTGTGGGCATACACACTGGGTACACCTAATGTACATGCATGACCTGATTGTGTACAGTAACAGTGTGTGTACACACACATAACACAGATAGCCATATCCTACACATGGGAATTTAGAAACTGAGAGTTCAGTGCTTTGTTAAAGACGCCCAGGGTTAATCTGCCATTGAGAGCCTCAGCTTAATCCTTGAAGGCGATTCGGGCAGAAGTGTGCAGAAATGGACAAAGGCCAAGTAGTGAAGAGGACCCCCACGCTCACTGGAAGGACATCCGATCGCAACTCGCGCCGGCAACAGCTGATGAATAGGTCGGCATGAGCAGACATCACAGTTGCGAGAGCAAGGTCGCAACCACACACCCCCTATCTCAGCGCTAGCCTTGGGTCTAGTAGTCCCATGATGCACAGGGACCTGATTAATAATAATAATGACCCTCTCAACGCACATTACAGCCATTAGCTTAACATCTCACAGTGGCGCGCCGTCATCCACGGCGGGCCAAAGATATGAAAGGCTGTTATTACGATGCACTTGTAGCAGCGAGCCGCACAACTGCGAGAGTAATTCCCCTCGCCTGAGCATTAGGCAGAGGTCAGCGCGCCCTGCCATGCATGTAGACCGAGCGCAAGGATAAGGCTTCATTATGCCAACGGCTGAAGCTCTACTTATACAGCTGGACGGGCGCCGAGATGTGGCCCCGCCGCCGAGGTGAAGGTGTTGCCTAAAATCAGCAGCTGTCCATTACAATTGCTCATCTCAGGAATGTGCTGGATGAAAAACACACCTCTGCAAAAAAAAAAGGGCACACGCGTGTCCACTAATGGCTGCTGTGTTAGTGTAGTGGACAAATAAAATCAACTCACGGCAGATGATGGACACACCGAGACGTGGCCATTGTCAAAGCTGCGTGACGGTATGCCAGACCCAGACTCTGGTGGCATCCAGCAACGGAAACAATCACAACAGCAGCCACAGGTAGCACGGTCAGGGGTCAGGGGTCAGCGGCTCTCTCTCCCCCTCTCTCTCCGCCCCTCTCCCCCGGACCCAACCTGTCCCAATGCAAACTGCAACCCCTCCCAGGGAAAGTTAAGTCCGCTGAAGCGTACAAGTGTGTGTCCACACAAATTCACGCGTTCAATAATTAACAGCAAACACACACACACACACACACACACCGTCGCTGTGTGCGCGTGCGCGTGAGTGCGGTCCTACGATTAAAGAGACGTCTCCCCCCTTTTTCCCCCCACCCATGGAGGGGGATCTATGAAAAAATAATGTAACTACCGGTCAAAGTAAATGCAAATTCTCGGCCGACCCCACCGGTCTCACCTTAACGTGCTGCGACGGCGACAGCCTCCTCGCCGCGACCCCTTCGCCACTCATGTCAAAACCAGGTTTTTACGCCACGTTTTTGACGCCGACGCCGCGTCCGCCGCCGCGTCCGCCGCTAATGAACGCGCCGTTGCGTTGCGTTGACAGCGACGGGCGTCATGGCTACACAGGTTTTTCACTCCCCCCCCCCCCCCCCCCCCAGTCCGTCGGTGGCGTTAAACCGCTGGCTGGAGTTGGCTTGTTGTCGCGTTTTTTTCTGGATATGGGGGGGGGGGGGGGTGTGGGTGAGGGTGGGTGAGGGTGAGCGGGTGAGGGGGGTGAGGGTGGTGGGAGCTGCCCTGCCTGGGTGTGTTTACCTGCGCGGCTCTCCCGCTAGGCGCAGCTAGCCTAGCCTCAAGCTAGCTGTCACATACAACACCAATGGGGGGGGAGGGGGGGGAGAGAGGGGGGAGACACAAACTAGTGGGCCGTTGGGGGGGGACTTACCTCTGCGAGCATCGCTTAAAAATGCCGTGTGGACCCGTCTGCGGGTGGTGTCGGCTAGCCCCACCACATCGCGGCGGTACGGGGTTTCTCTCTCTCCCTCTCCTCCTCCCCTCCTCCCCCGTAGTCTGGGTTTAAACACGGTAGTAGCTCCAGTCCTCGCACTCCCGTCGGAGAGTCGCCATGTTGCAACGGTTCTCGCGTCTCGAGCGCCCCCTTTTCTTGACGTCACCCTCGGATTGGTTGATAAACAATGACGCAGGATCACGCCCGTGACTGATTGCCTGATTTTTTAAATATTTTGTATATTATGTTTTATATATTATATTTTGTATTTAATTATAATAACGACACTAATAATACTAATAATGATAACAACAACAACAACAATAATAATAACATTAATAATAACATTAATATTAACAATAATAATAATAATAATAATAATAATAATAATAATAATGATAATAATGATAATGATAATAATAATAATACACATAATACACATAATACACATAATACTCATAATATAATAGCACCGTGATAACATTATAATAATGTTAATGTGTAGTGCTTATAACATTTGCATTACATTTTCTACACATAACTTTTTACAGAAAGCGTGACTGATTGCCTGTTTTTTATATATTTTGTGTATTATGTTTTATATATTATATTTTGTATTATAACGACACTAATAATAATAATAATAATGATTATTATTATCATCATAACAACAACAATAATAATAATAATAATACTCATTATAATACTCATAATATAATAGCACTGTGCTAACATTATAATAACGATCATGTGTAGTGCTTATAACAGAGATTGCATTACATTTTCTACACATCACTTTTTTACAGAGCGTGTGTAATCGTTTATGCGAATCAGCTGTATTAAGTTGCTCAGGTAAGTTGCCACATACAATGATTTCTACTGATGTGTTGGCGCAGTCGAGAAAGTTAAGGTATTTTCCATCCACAGGAATGTTCACCGAAACGGTATTTTAACAACTACGTCCTCCATTCCTCCACCCTGACAGAAAGACAACGTCAGACGATAAGAGTTAAAGGTCTCATCTCATCGTTTTTTCATTAATTTTGCGGTGGTCTCTAGTGTTAATAAATACCCTCAGTACCGGTTTTGGTTAAAAAAAAATGCTCTGCCGCGCCTGTTTCATGCTGTTTTAGTTTGGTGGGGGAGGTGGGGGGGGGAGGCGAACGACACGATTTCGCCTCTCATCATGAATATGCATGACATGCTAATGAACTCGCCTCTGGTTGGCTAACAGCACTGTGACGCTACCTCCAGTGCGCAGTGAGGATTTTTCCGCTCCATATTCAACTAGTGCGAGACGAGTCGAGAATCGCGACTGTGCTGTTGCACAGTCCTGCTACTTCCTGACTTTCGGTGGGCGGTAGCGGAGGCGAGGCCATGAATACTAATTCACGGACTGACGTCAATCCGTGGGGCTTTTCTCATCCGCTGATTTTTCTCAGTGTTTTTTTCTCTGTTCTTTCATTGCCAAATACAGGCAATGGGGGTAGAAGAACGTTTTCACGCGCAGCACGCACATGCAACTCGGTGAGACCTATAGTATTTCAACAAAAACAAGTATTAAACTGTTTCTCGCGGAATGAGACCTTTAAGTGTAAATAGATGGCGGGCCTGCAGACTAGAGATGTAATGCCTAGTATTCACCAGCAGAGGGCAGCGCCACTCTCCCTGAACATCTGGCCCCTGGACCCCTTCCCTTCTTATTTAATACTATCATACCAACCACAAATATGTATGTATGTATCTAGTAAATGTATATGTAAAAGATATATGAAATGAACACATTTTCACCAATAATAACCAAAAACAACTACACATCTAAAGTTGATGATAGATATAGGAATAATTCAATATAATTGTAACCGACTTTATTATTTGATTTGACTTTCATTGATGTGGCAAATATGCAGTGGCCAGAGTCCATAAGGTTTGAATATCATCTGGAGCTGTCCAAATCGATCTGTCAGATCTGTCATCAACTTACTTGATACATCACCTCACCCTCTATCATTCAACATCATCATCTTCATCAACAACTGGTAGTTTTAAAGGGACACAGTTTCTTTTAAATTGCAATCAAAATGTAAATATAAACATGCCATTATTGCCCATGGCATTTTGAGTTGGATGGTCAGCCAATGTGTTTGAGGATGAGGTTTGAATCTGCTTGCTATAAATCCCTAAAGTCCCTTGATGGGGTGCTGTTGTACTGTCAGTGAGGAGATCGTATCAGAAAGCTGAGAAAGGGAAGTGACATATAGCATTGTTTGTCCAGGGTTTATTACTTCCCTAAGTGGAACGCACTGCAGTCTAGTTGTCTGCTGAAGTGGTTGATTTGCACAAGCAAGCGCAACGCTATTAAATGCAAATAATTCCAGTCAACGACGATTTATTAAAAAAGAAAAGAAGATAGGCCTATGTGTGACAGTGATAGCCAACCCCATCGTCTCTATGTGTGTGTGTGTGTGTGTGTGTGTGTGTGTGTGTGCATGTCAATGTGTGCGCAGTGCACCGGTGTGTGTGTGTGTGTGTGTATCTGAAAGTGTGTGCTGTGGGTGTGCTCCTGGAGGGGTTATAGTGGCCCTGGGTGACACTGGGTAGATTAGGGGTGACTCTGGCTAAATGTTTGCAGATGAGAGCTTCCAATATCTAATCACTGCGGTAATAAGGGTCAGCTGGGCGTGCTATTAGGCCACCGGGCCCGCGGCGGTTTAGGTAGCCAGGGGTCAAGATGTTTACTCCAAAATCAACCGTTATGTGTCTATGTGTGTGTGTGTGTGTGTGTGTGTGTGTGTGTGTGTGTGTGTGTGTGTGTGAGCGTGTGTGTGTGTGTGTGTGTGTGTGTGTGGATTGTCTCTTGGTCACTTGGTATAGCCCTGGGGATATGTAAAGCTGGACAAACAGTTAGGGCCACAAATCTGCCCTGGGTTCCTGCCCTTCCACTAACATCCCCCCCCCCCCCCCCCCCCCCCCCCCCCCCCCTCCTCCTCCTCCGTCTCCATACATGAACACACACACACACACTCACACAGACACACACACACACACACACACGTCATGTCATTGAAAAAACACTTAAAACACTCAAATGTGGATATGTCCCAGATTTGACCGGATTTTAAATAACACTTTTGAGGTTTTTGAGGTATAAATAGGTTCTGTTTTGTTTTTTGGCAGAAAAATACTTACTAAATATAGTTTTTGGTCAGGCTGGGATTTGATTTATGTAATTATATTATTCTAAAAACAAGAACGATGTTTATTTAAAAATGTCCTCAATGTTTGTATTGAATCTCTCTCCAGCTCCAGCCCTCCTTTTTAAAAGTGCTTTTATTTTCGACAGGAAGCGCATACGGCGACGCAGAGATAAGGAAGCTATACATTTCACCTTAAAACAAATTCAAATAAACCCGTCTTTTCATCCGTTTAGGAAATTCCACAAGTGCGGTCGGGGAGTATGGCGAACAGGAATACCGCAAGTCTTTGGGGAACGTCGCAGGGGGAAGGTTTCCCGTAACTTTGGGCCTGTGCAACCTCAGCACTACCTCATTTTTTCTACCTCCATTTTTTTCATTTTTTTTTCACTTTACAGCTTAGTTTTTGAGATAGCGCAGGTAGCCCCCGGCTTTCCACGACCGTTTAGCTCTCGTGAGGCCGTGATAAGGAAAACAATAGATGGGGAGAAAATAGATGGAGGGAGGGGATTAAAGTAGGAGGAAAATAGAGGAGAGGTTGAAAAAAGGGGGCATTTTTCAAATGGAGAATCATTTGTCTGCTCTGTCACGATGCTGCGCAGGACCACTTCCTGTGGCTCAGGTTTCATTGTGTGAGTGTGTGTGTGTGTGTGTGTGTGTGTGTGTGCACACAGTTAAATGTGTGTCTCTGCGTGCCCACGTATGTATATTTTTGTATGTATGCCTGAGGCGCTTCGGAGTTTGTCGATGTGCCAAAATCTGTGTGCACAATTGTGTGTTTGTGTGTGTGTGCGTGTGTGTTTGTGTGTGTTTGTGTGTCTCGTTGTGTTTTTATGTGTGTGTGTGTGTGTGTGTGTGTCGTTTTTATGTGTGTGTGTGTGTCGTGCTTTTGTGTATGTGTGTTTGTGTGCCGTTGTGTGTGTGTGTGTGTGTGTGTGTGTGTGTGTGTGTATGTGTGTGGTTGTGTTTTTGTGTGTGTGTGTGTGTGTGTGTGTGGTTGGGTTATTATGCGTGTGTGGGGGAGAGAGAGAGAGAGCGAGAGAGAGAGAGCGAGCGAAAGATATAGAGTAAAAAGAGAGCGAAAGAGAGAGAAAAACCCACAAAAAAAAGTGAGGCAGAGAATGGGGGGAGGGTGCACTTCCTGCAGCCAGCCCTGATTTGGGGGGCCTTCGTAGTGGAGCTGGAACCGAGATGGGGCGCACCGAAAGGTTCTGGGCACTGTTACAAAGCCTTGTCTTAGGGAGCATTGGACTCACACACACACACACACACACAGCTTCACTGGGATTCAGGAGTTGGAATGTCTGTGTTATAATCTTAATATCTCTGGGAATTAATAACTCATAACAGTCTTGGTTGTGAAGGCGTACAGATGAAGCATTGATTTAAACCCTGCGTGTTACGTAACGCGGCTCAAACTAAATATGCATGTGGGATGCTCACTTGTTGTCCTATACGTTAGAAACCCTGTCAGATGTGTACTGTGTGTCCCGTGTGTGTGTGTGTGTGTGTGTGTGTGTGTGAGAGAGAGAGAGAGAGAGAGAGAGAGAGAGAGAGAGAGAGAGAGAGAGAGAGAGGGAGGAAAAAGGAGAAAGTCTGGATGGAGAGAGATAGGGAGAGAAAATGAAAGTGACAAAGAAAAAAAGAAAGAAAGAAAGAAATAATGGAAGAATGGAAGAATGGAAGAAAGAAAGAAAGAAAGAAAGTAAGAAAGAAAGAAAGAAAGAAAGAAAGAAAGAAAGACAGACAGACAGACAGACAGACAGAC
>JAOPHQ010002641.1:0-88949 GCA_030340625.1 Merluccius polli | reverse complement strand
CACACACACACACACCACACACACACACACACACACACACACACACACACACACACACACACACACACACACACACACACACAGGGTGGCCAACCTCCCTCAGTTGTCAATTGACTTCCTTTCAAGTGAACAGGACCAGTTTTTTTGTGAAACCTGCTGGGAAGTGTGCGTGTGTGTGTATGCGTGTGTGTGTGCGCGTGCGAGCGCGACACAAATCTAGGCTAAGCACTAACAGATCGGCCCAAGTCTGCTCCGCCCCCTCCGCCCCCTCCGCCCTGCGGTCGGCTACCTTGACAATGGAATGTTTATGTCACCTACTGGGCGACAACAAAGGAGGGTCTTCCTCTCAATGTCATCCTGTCTCCCCCCCCCCGCCCCCCCCGCCCTGTTCTTTCAACACATGCCCTCCCTCCCCCCCTCTATCTCTCCCTCATGCGCTGTGTTTTTTCTTCTTCTGTTCAAGCAGACCCAACAGCTGGTCTATACACAGTCTCTCTCTCTCTCTCGCTCGCTCACATGCACGCACGCACGCACACACGCGCGCACACACTGCACCCCTGACCGTAGGAGGTGCATTCATCTTTGCGGTCACATTCGTTTTGAAGAATGCATGCGCACACGCACACACCCAGCCACATATTTACCAGCAGCCCAGGGCATGACGGCGGCGTAGGACTCTTGTACAGCAACACTCCCTGAGTCACTTATTATCTTATCCTGCTCTCTGTAGCACCGTGAGGCCGGGTTCGCACCCACAGGCCTGTGGACAACAGCTGGCACGGCTGCTGCCGCCGCCGCCGCCGCTGCTGCTGCTGCCTGTCCGGCACAGTCCGCGTCGCAGCTATTTCACGGCAGCGAGGGTGCGAGCCTTGTTCCACCAAGCAGGCCACCAAGTCGTCCGCCGGCGGCACGGCGTGTACTTCTGCGATGGGCTATTGTGATGCGGGAGCTGTAGTGGCCCACATGCATTGTGGGTGTTGCACTATAGGGCTTGTACATCAGAATGCATCATGTTTTTTTTAAATTTATGTTGGCGATACTCCAATGCGCCATATTGAGAGGACTCCTGAGAGTTATAGTATTGCAAAATCCTAAATCATCGTGAATATACCATAACCTAGGCTAATGAAATATTTGTTTTGACTAAACAATGACCAAAAAACCATGACTACCAACACACTAACAAACATTCCAACGCTCCTATGCTCCCAAATAAGCGGCGAGCGTTGCGATGTGACGTTGCGATGTACAAGCCTGATATTTGAGCATGCAAGACATAAACAAAAACAAGGCATCCCACGCCTAACTCGAATAAAGTGCCCAGATGGAGATCAAAGTCGTCTCGGGCCACCATTTCCCACGACCAACATGGCTGCAGTGGGCCGCTGGGAGCTGCGTGCGCATTCTCGGCGTGTCCACGCACACACGCACACACTTACTATGCCCCGCCGTTGACTTCAACTGTGTCGCGGGGGCTGCAGACGGGTAGTCGGCGCGGTGTCGGTCAGGCCTCGGCGGCCGAGCGTATCCGCTAACGCGTATTGATATTGCATTGACACGGCATGACCTCATCGGTAACACTAGCTGCATTGTGCTGGATTCTGCATGCTCGCATTGACCTGGTTACTGCTTTATAATTCATGGCAAGGACAAGAAAAAGTTGCAGGATCTCACACACACACACACACACACACACACACACACACACACACACACACACACACACACACACACACACACACACACACACACACACCAAAGCGGACATGTATGGGGTATCTGGCTGGTTTGGCGTTTCCAAGAGGTTATCGCAACTAGGAAGATGTGAAATCTGTCCTCTATTCTAGTGCTTCATACAGCAGCAGCCATCGCTGTGTGTGTCTCAAAGTATGCACAGGCCATAACAAGTGTTGTTTGTTTCTGTTCTGTTTATTTGTGTGTGGTATTTGTCTTTGTCTCTCTGTGCGTGCGTGCATATGCGTAGTGCAACTTGAATCAGTCTATGCTTCCGTGGGGGCAGAACAGGGTGTGTGCGTGTGTGTGCGTGTGTGTGTGTGTGCGTGCGTGTGTGTGTGCGTGCATGCATGCGGGAGAAATCTAGTACGGGAGACGTAACACCCCGGCCATTAGCAGAGCAGCTCACATAACCCCAGCGCTGGGTGGCTGACAGACATGCGTAAACACATGGCCTCAGCCTCCTCCGCATTCACCACCAGCGCCTCAGCATGCTGCAGCTCACAGCCTCCCTGCACACCCTCCAGCCTTTATTCTCTCTCTCTCTGCCTCTCTCTCTCTCTCTCTGCCTCTCTCTCTGCCTCTCTCTCTCTCTCCCTCCACACCCGGACCGCTGACAAATATTTGCCCTGGCCCATGTGGGGTTAGGATTAATGGGGCTGCGTGTCGCACGCCCAGTGCCCTACAAAGCCTCCCCATCTGGAGTCTCTCTGTGTGCCGGGGAGCCCCCCCCCGCATCTCTCCCCCATCACCCCAACCCACCCTCACCTCCACCCACCCACCCACCACCACCACCCCACTCTGCTCATAGCCCGTGACTGGGGAACAGAGGCAGCAAACAGGGGACCAGTTGGGGGGGGGGGGGAGGGGAGGAGGGAGTCTATAGGCGCCACTCCATAAGTGAGCAGGGGTTCCAGGCAGGGCAGCCGTGCTGAAGAAGAATGGAAGTTGGGCGTCTGCGTCTTTTGATCCACTCGGGAGGAGGACGAGGAGGAGGAGGAGGAGGGGGGGGGCGGGGGCGGGAGGAGGAAGAGGAGGAGCGGTGCATGCTCACCGGGGTTTGGCACCGTGCCAAATGGATCGCATTTCCCGCCGCCAGCTGATTAAACGGCCGTATCTGCATCCATCTGCGGGGTCCTCGAGAGCCAAACAAAAGGCATGGGCCCGAGGGCCGGGTAGGCCTCCTGCCTGATGCCTGTCAGAGCCTCAAAACCTGGGTCCAAACCCAAACCCTATTTGGTTTTTCTTTCAGCCGAGGCTGACATGATGGTTTATTTATGGTTTCTCAAGTTTTTGAATTAGCAATGCCCATTAGGTTAGAGTTAGCTGGAGTTCCCAGCTGGTCCATTTGCAATTGCGCGTAGACTTGCAAGGGAAAGGGTTGAGTTCAGGCACTGCTCCTTGGCTCCTTGGCTCCACACAGTTTAGAGACGGTAACATAGAAAGGGGCAAATGCTTCTCAGGCTCAGATACTCACCCCGTCACTCGTTTAGCTGCGTCCACTAACTTCACCCATCGCACCGCAACCTGTGCTGCCGCCGTTTTTCCTCTAGTTCCGTTCTCGCCGTTGCTGACGCTTCCGACAGCATACCACACCCGGCGGCTGTTGTCTTTGCGTTTTGATCCTCCTGTGTGTGACATGTGACCTCTGGTCTGGTTGTGCCTCTTCACCCCCCTCCCCCCCCCCCCACCCATGCATTCCACCAGACCCAGTGACGAGAAGCACCCGTCGGTGACAGCCGACGGCACCGTGGACGACCTGGCCCAGGCTGTGGACCTCATGCTGGAGGAGAGGGGGGGGCCTCGCTAACCTCATGCTGGGGGAGAGGCGGGGGGCCTCGCTAACCTCATGCTGGGGGAGAGGGGGGGGCCTCGCTAACCTCATGCTGGGGGAGAGGGGGGAGACAGGGGACTCCCTAACCAGTAGAACGGAGCGAAGACCACCATTCAACACCGCATTCTCACACTCTGGAGAATGCAGTTAAATACTGTGAATGCTGCAAAATAAATATTTGGCCTTTCTCACCCGCTGCTAAACACTGCTATTATGTGCTCAATGCACAGGCCTAGACAACGCTATTGGTGGAAGATTGACACGGTAGCATTTAACTGTAGACGGCTACGATGTCAGAACCACCTAGTGGGTTTGTAGACAAACTGGTCGAGTAGGGAAGAAACCATTGTAATCATATAGCGGTGTGAATAGTTTGCCAACTGTCACTGAACATGTAGCTTGTTAATATATAGAGCAATCAATGTTCATAAGAATACGCTGTATTAAATCTGAATAAAGATCTGGTTTGGTTCGCTGTTGTCCCAGCTTGTTTATCTGAACATGGGGATCAAGTGAGGTTTGTAAATCACTCGGGGAATCGTGAAGCCGTGGCCACGCACTTTAGCCCAGATCTCAGCAGTCTTCGTTTCACTGAAAAGAACCCGCCGGAAAAGTGGAAATCTCGCGCGGGGGAGGGAGTCTCGCGCACACAAACTCATAAACGCACACAATCACCGCCCGATAAACAACGGGAGACGACAATGAATTTGACAATCTCCATTATGTTAAATATAAGGTTATTATAATCCATAGGAAATGGACGCCCCCCCCCGCCCCCTCCCCATCCCCCTAATAACGTCCAATACAATCCACTACAGATCATGGAGAGAGAAAAACAAACATGTCGTGCTGATTGAGATACGCCATGACAGTGTGATTGTTGGGGTCTGGGGAACTGGGGCACCCCCACCCCCATCACCCCCATCACTGCCCCCAAGGTACCAGTACAGCACATGGATTCACCCTGAACAAAGGGACGATGCCCAGTGATTTATTGAGGTCTTTTTGGTTGGGTTCACCATTAGCTGACAGGCATAATTGCTATTGGGCAACTAAACGTCATGATGGGACGCTACAAATTGTGTTAAGAAACGCCAGCGTGTGCTCACCATAACCATAAAACAACTCCATTATGTTTTACATTGTAAAATATGTTTTAATATAGAGAGAACTATTGTCCACAAATGTTATGAATGTACCCTTGTTAGCCAATGGCTTTGTGTTCTTGTTTTGCCCATGTTGTTAAATAGGGAGAGTATTGTATGTATTATATATATATATATATATATATATTAGTGATGGGCCGTTATCGGCGTTATCGCACTGCGATAACGCGAGACTCTTATCGCGCGATAAAAAAATGATCGCCGTTAATCTATTCTCAAAGTTGGGTTGGGAGCTGGGTCTATACCGGAACGGCTGCGGAACGGCTGCGGAACGGCTGCGTTCCGCAGCGTTCCCCCCCCCCCGTCAACAATCGCGCAGACTTACTTTTAGTCATTATTTAGGTAGCACACGCATATTATGAATGCCTTCGACAGAATTCAATTGAGCCAATAATATAGATTAATCTAGATTAACTCCAAGATTATAGTTAGATTAATCTAGATTAAAGAAATTAATCTATGCCCAACCCTAATATATATATATATATATATATATATATATATATATATATATATAATGCATGTATCCACAGCTAAATGACCTCATTCCCAAAGTTCATTCACCTTGAATGTAGACCACATCTTCTGTTTAGCACCAACACCAGATGTTTGCCTGCTCATCATGTTTAGCAGGTTCAGTGTCACACACACACACACACACCCTGGAGCTAGTTAGGCAATTAAATCGAAAGGTTTCTGGGCTCCAAGGTCAAACACCTTTTTCTCACCAGTTAGTGTTACAAAACACTACAGACGGCATATCTGTCGGGGCCTTGCAACAGGTAAACACGGCTATCGCTCCGCGCCTCCCTCTCTAAGTGTACAGCACATTGATCAGTCCACAGTGGAGGCCAAGATTACCGTTCAGATCAACCCGATGACCTCATTCTGGCAGGACAAGTCCAGACATGTACGCTGACCGTGTTGTTCGCCAGCATTGACATAACTCAGCAACAACCAAGCTAGTGATGGACGTTCAAGTGAGCAGTCATCGGCTCCCAGCTTTTTGTTTATTCATGTTAATTTGTGTGAATATTTGTTGTTCGGTGCCACCAATGTAATGCGATGATGAATTTGTATTAATAGTTGTGTCTTTGTTCTACGATATGCTGCTCTTGGGTAGTATTTCATTTTGTTGGCTCCGATTATACATATATGTGAATGCAACACTGGACGTTAGGCCGTTGCAAACATGTTCTACTTCATTCATTTACATTTTACATTTAGGGCATTTAGACATGACGCTTTTGTCCAAAAGCCGCTTACAATAAGTACATTTGTCAGTAGAAAGTAAAACAACAATATGTTACTGTGGGTACAGCAAGGATGTCAATAGAACAAGTTTCTAAGTGCACCATAATTGCTAGGTTTAGCTGTCCTTTCTGGTATACAGCATGGATAGCTAGGGTAAGATGCTATAGGATGCTAAGTACTATTTAATTGCCAGGACGTACAAAGTACTTAAGAGGGTTTTTATTTGTATTTTATTTTTTCTGTAGTCATTTCTCGTAACTGTTGTGAATGTGGAATATATCCAATCAATTTCTAAGTTGGGTTTTGTGAAAAGCAACTGCCTACCCAGCCACTGACATTCTGTACTGCTATATACACTCACCGGCCACTTTATTAGGTACACCTTGCTAGTACCGGGGTTGGACCCCCTTTTGCCTTCAGAACTGCCTTAATCCTTCGTGGCACAGATTCAACAAGGTACTGGAAACATTCCTCAGAGAGTTTGGTCCATATTGACATGATAGCATCACGCAGTTGCTGCAGATTTGTCGGCTGCACATCCATGATGCGAATCTCCCGTTCCACCACATCCCAAAGGTGCTCTATTGGATTGAGATCTGGTGACTGTGGAGGCCATTTGAGTACAGTGAACTCATTGTCATGTTCAAGAAACCAGTCTGAGATGATTCGCGCTTTATGACATGGCGCGTTATCCTGCTAGAAGTAGCCATCAGAAGATGGGTACACTGTGGTCATAAAGGGATGGACATGGTCAGCAACAATACTCAGGTAGTCTGTGGCTTTGACACGATGCTCAATTGGTACTAATAAGCCCAAAGTGTGCCAGGAAAATATCCCCCACACCATTACACCACCACCACCAGCCTGAACCGTTGATACAAGGCAGGATGGATCCATGCTTTCATGTTGTTGACGCCAAATTCTGACCCTACCATCCGAATGTCGCAGCAGAAATCGAGACTCATCAGACCAGGCAACGTTTTTCCAATCTTCGATTGTCCAATTTTGGTGAGCCTGTGCGAATTGTAGCCTCAGTTTCCTGTTCTTAGCTGACAGGAGTGGCACCCGGTGTGGTCTTCTGCTGCTGTAGCCCATCCGCCTCAAGGTTCGACGTGTTGTGCGTTCAGAGATGCTCTTCTGCATACCTCTGTTGTAACGAGTGGTTATTTGAGTTACAGTTGCCTTTCTATCAGCTCGAACCAGTCTGGCCATTCTCCTCTGACCTCTAGCATCAACAAGGCATTTGCGCCCACAGAACTGCCGCTCACTGGATATTTTCTCTTTTTCGGACCATTCTCTGTAAACCCTAGAGATGGTTGTGCGTGAAAATCCCAGTAGATCAGCAGTCTCTGAAATACTCAGACCAGCCCGTCTGGCACCAACAACCATGCCACGTTCAAAGTCACTTAAATCACCTTTCTTCCCCATTCTGATGCTCGGTTTGAACTGCAGCAGATCGTCCTGACCATGTCTACATGCCTAAATGCATTGAGTTGCTGCCATGTGATTGGCTGATTAGAAATTTGCGTTAACGAGCAGTTGGACAGGTGTACCTAATAAAGTGGCCGGTGAGTGTATATATATATATATATATATATATATACATATACACATGAAAGCGGGCTCGTTCACCAACCACCCATCAAGCCTATGCGGCCCAAGTCCTTGGTGTCTTCGTGAGTAAAGGGCACATCCGTTTTGCAACCTTCGCACTCTGCTTTGCAAATGCTGTTTGCTGCCGTGCCGGTGATCAGCTGCTAACCACCGCTCATATCAGGCGGGAACTGAAATCTTCCTGGAAATACCCACGCTCTGCTGCTGATGGGTCAGAAGTAGGGTGACAATGAAAAATGAGGACATTTGTAGTTCGGCGGGCCATATAGCAACAAAATATCAGATGTTATTATTTCTGAAATGAAAGAAAAGGGACATATTTACATTTTGCCTATTCTTATCATGGTAAATGTAGTACTGTAGTCAAATATTAGGCGGTACATACCCAATTGTTTACTAAGGTGTTTTAAGCTTTGGTAAACCACCCAAAAGCAAGCCGAAGTAGCTACTCGAATAGGGAACCGCTCTATATTGTATTGATAGCCTATTGTTTATGATCGGTCAGGCCTGCTTATGGTATAAAGTCGATAGACGGACCCCCTGCGTAGCGAGTTTGTGTCACAGCCTATCAGATAGACACGAGACTAATTACCAACTGTCTGGCAATTAATATTCATCAGCAAGCTACAACCGTTGCCATTTCAAAATCTATTCATATATTTTTAGAATCCTATTTTTTTTTAAACGGGAACATTTCTGCACTTCCTGAGTGTCCCCGGAAAACGGGGACGTCTGGTCACCCTAGTCAGCACAATAATACTTTATGTGAAGACCTGATCAAGAACAGATCTTTTGAATGTGTATGCTCCTGCTGGCCCACCCAAGTGAGTTGAGGTTAAAAGGTGCGAGATGTTCATCTTGAAAAAAGCCATTCTGTTGTCTCTCAGACAGTCTCCCCACCCTTTCCTTTTCCTGTTCTCCCCCTCGTAAACTCGGGTTTCTACTAACTGATGATCTCATTTCCATATTATGTTGATTGGCACCTCTGGGCCTTTCTTCATCAGGCGTGTTTCTGGGTGTTTCCTGGAGTGTTCCTGTGTACATCCACCATCATGTTTATACTCATCCAAATATAGACATTTTCTCATTCGCTGTGCCATCATTTATCTTGCCATAATGTAGTAAATAGAGACCTAGTAGCAGGTAAAAGCGCAGGCTTCAACACACAAACACACACACACACACACACACACACACACAGCCAACATTCATCTATGTTTTTATATACGTTTTGAGGTCATCTGTTTGCGCTGTGGTCGCCTCAGCAGCACACTGCAGCTCTTGTGGCACACCTGTGCATGTACCCACCTCTAACGACCCCGCGTCCCGCGCCGCCACCCGCTACCTCGGGCTTTCATCTCCTGCGCGCCACTTGGCCCGTCTTCCTGTCGGGGCAGGAAGTGCGGCGTTCCTCTGACCACGTGTCACGCCCGCACCTGTCGCTCAAATTCCACCCGCCGAAATCCACGGAGAGACGTGCTTGACGAGGCCCTGGGGCTCGTTGCTCGCCAAACATTGTGCGTTTATGCGTGTGTGTTTATGCGCGTGTGTGTGTGCGCGTGCGCGTGTGCATGTGTGTAGGGGCAGCTGTGCCAACAGTACATTGACTGGCGCACTATAGTGTGGGTGGTGGACTGAAGTTTCTAAAAAAACGTCCCCTCCCTCCCTCCCTCCCTCCCCTGTTCCTTTAGAGGCAATCTGAGACGGTTCTTACAGAGCTCACTCTGTACTCTTCAGGCGTCACCCGTTCCTCCCTCGCTCGCCCTCTCTCTCTCTCCCCCCCCCCCCCCTCTCCCCCTCTCATGAGGGACGCGACCCCTGCGACAAAATTGCGCACTGAAGCCTGGGAGGCGAGTGTCCTGGGACACAAAGCAGGGGAGCCTGTGATGTCATCCCTGAGCGTCTGTGTATAAATTAAGGCTGACCCGGGGGTCACCGTGTCGTCTCCGTGATGAAGCAGACGCTGAGCTGTCACCGGGCGGAAGAATGGACACTTTCAATGTTACCTCTGATAAAGAGCTCCACTTGTAGCTCTGAGACCAGAGAGGGCTCTCTCTCTCTCTCTCTCTCTCTCTCTCTCTCTCTCTCTCTCTCTCTCTCTCTCTCTCTCTCTCTCTCTCTCTCTCTCTCTCACTACATCTCTCTCTCACTACATCTCTCTCTCTCTCTCTCTGTCTCCCCTCGGCAGAGGTGTCCCCTTCCCTTTTGTAAAAAGACAGGCCATGCCGTGTGACTGTGACACCCCAGCTCCTCTACTCCACTTGCAGAGAGGGCCTCATGCACTGCACCGAGCTCAATGCATTTTGCCCTAAGTCAGCCTCTGTTATGTGAGCAGACTTGTAGCACATGCCCACACCACACTCGCCTCTGTGCTGTCTTTGTTATGGCACACAGGTTGTTTTACTTTTTGTCTGACGCTGTATACTTGAGGCATCATAGCGCTATCGTGTGTGTGTGTGTGTGTGTGTGTGTGTGTGTGTGTGTGTGTGTGTGTGTGTGTGTGTGTGTGTGTGTGTGTGTGTGTGTGTGTGTGTGTGTGCGCGCGCAGTTGCTTGTGTGTGTGTGTGTGTGTGTGCGTGTGTGAGTGCGTGCTTGCATGTGTGGGTGTGTGTGTATGCACCAAGGAAACAGAAATTGCTAACACAGCCCTTCAGCAGAGGGAGAAGCGTCAGAACTGGAGGTTTGTGGCCGAGCAGAAGCATGGAGGCTTCAGTTTTTTTTCGTCCCCTCCACCCACATGAGAGTTGTTGCATGGGTGTAGGCACATATCTGTTGCAACAAACAACAGGTGTTTCATCTTACAAGATAATGCCTATTAGCATGTTGCGAGTTGGTATTTAAAGTCGCGTTGGAACCGTGTATAATGTAATGCATGAAGTTGGCGTGTCAAACGTCAATCATTTGTCAAAGCAGGAATAGTCTTTGAACAAGTGTACCGGTGCAATGTTTAACTACAATGTCTAACTCCTTAACTGCCATTACTGGAGGTGGTCACGGTTTTCAAACCGAAAACATTTCTGATTGGACGGTGTACAAAATACCGTCCAATTAGACCCTGGCGAGGCGGTTTGACCGGACGAGAGTGCAGGGCACACCACCTTTATGTGAGACTTTCAAGCTCTGGATGTGGATTCATCAGGTATTGGCATTTTCTGGAGAAAATTAAATGTTGACTTTGACTACCAGCAACCATATTTACACTCAGACACAAACCATGCGAAACATCAAACAAGGAATCTCCAGTGCCACGTCAATAAATCAAAAGTCTGACCATTAAAGGGGTTTCAAAAATAAGACCAGAATTTAGAGAAAACAGGTGGAAAATCGTATGTTTTTGCCGGTCTCCCTCGGCTCCTGTTCTTTTCGTGACGTCGAAGTGTCTTTTCCGAGGCACTTCGCCGTCACGACGAAGGGACACCGGCGGTGAGGTGTGTGTGGATGTCTGGGCAGCGGTTGATGTTGACGTCCGCGTCCGAGAGAGGGCTAAGGACACTTATAGTATAACGCCACGGTGTGTGGCGCATTTCAAATACAACATCGCTCCTTATAACGCTCATACACAACGACGGTACTAGCTTAAAAAAAGTATCACAAAGTTGGCGTTGTAACCATGGGGATAACACCCCCCCCCCCCCTCCTACCAAGAACTGTTAGTAACAGTAATCTCAACTATAGGATATGAGATTGTGTTTCTCCATAATGTTGAGAGAACCGGGTTGATAATTAACGAGATACAGTCACCCAAACCGAACGGATCCGCTTGTTTTGTTAGACGCACTGGAGGAGAAGGCTGATGCAAATGACCAGAGACACAGTTCAAGTGACACAGTACACACACACACACACACACACAGTAGGGAGAAAACAAAGCCTAGGACAATGACGCACGTCCGACCCGCTCCCTGTTTGATGGGAGCTGGTCGGGGTCCCAGACAGTCACGCTGCAACGCATATCTCCCCTCCACCCCTCCACCCCTCCACCCCACCACCCATATCCCACCCACAAGCCAGCCCTGCTGCTCTGCCCCCCATCTTCCTTAGGAACACAGGCTCCTTTCTCCTCTCAGTCACTCAAATCATTAAAAAGGTTGGGGAGGGAGGGTGTGGGGGGGTGAGGGGTACGTGGGTGTGTGGGTGAGGCCCTCTGTCCCCCTTTCAGCCATTATGCGCGTTTACAAGAGTTTCTGTTTACTCGTATTCTTCACGGCTCATTACCCCGGCGAGGCGCACGCAGCGGCCGAGAGATGCCGCCGCGCACAAACCATGACCAGTGGCTCCGTGTGGCGCGCACACCCGCACCCACGCGCACACACACACACACACACACACGCGCACACACACACGCACGTACCATGCTTGTCAGCATAAGCCAGTCCATCACAAAGATACATTGAGGGTTTTCGAGGCTGCAATTATGCAGTGTCTGGTATTTGAGCCCGGGGTACATGTGTGTCATCCAACCAGTCATCTAACCAGTCCTCCGATCTTCTCAGCAACCTTTGCAGAAGCACTTGAGTGTGCTGTATGGGAGGAGTGGCTGAACTTAACGGTTGCACAGCGCAAACTAGTCTGCCAATCAGCCCTGAAGCAGCCCTAGAAACATACATATTGGCTGTCTCTTTTTTTTTTTGTCTGCTGTTGTTTAGATACTTCTGTATGTGTGTAATATGTCATATATTGTCTTGGACCCCAGAAAGACTAGCTGGTCATCAAGGCGGGAGCTAATTGGGATCCTTATAATGAACTAATAAACAAATATTCCCACGAAAAAAAGTTAAACTGAAAGCTCACCCCTTACACAGAGAGAGAGAGAGAGAGAGAGAGAGAGAGAGAGAGAGAGAGAGAGAGAGAGAGAGAGAGAGAGAGAAATAAAAACACACACCAGACCACAAAACAAGCGAGTGCCTGAAAGTTCACACAGCAGTCCTGACACGGCCCACATTCACAGCCGCCTCCCGCGTCACTGGGCTCCTCAGAGAGAAAAGAGACCCCTTTGTTCTCCGGCCCGCGGAGGGAGAGCGGTCCCTGGGGTGAACCAACACTCGGCTCAACCGTGAAAAAAAAAAACACAGAAGAAGAAAGAAGTTGGGGAGGTTCAGGGGTGGGGGTGGTGGACTTCCTAAGCCTGTTGGGTGTTCTCCCTGCTGGCTCGGGCAACACTGACACTTTAGCACATAAACACATACTCGGCTTCACCGCTAGTCCCTATAGTGGTATACCACTCCCACTGTAGTGGTAGTATTGTAGTAGTAAGGCAGAAGTAGTGCGGTAGTAAGGCAGAAGTATTGTGGTAGTAAGGCAGAAGTATTGTGGTAGCAGGCAGCAGAATTGTAGTAGTACGGCAATAGTATTGTTGTAGTAAAGCAGTAGTATTCTAGAAGTAAGGCAGTAGTATTGTAGTATTGAGGCAGTATTGTAGTATTGATGCAGTATTGTAGTAGTAAGGCAGTAGTATTGTAGCAGTAAGGCAGTAGTAAGGCACTAGTAGTGTAGTATTAAAGCAGTAGTATTGTAGTTGTAAGGAAGTAGTATTGCAGTAGTAAGGCAGTAGTATTGTAGTAGTATGGCAGTGGTATTTTAGTAGTACGACAGTAGTATTGTAGTAATAAGGCACTAGTATTGTAGTAGTAATGCAGTAGTATTGTAGTAATAAGGCACTAGTATTGTAGTAGTAATGCAGTAGTATTGTAGTAGTATGGCAGTGGTATTTTAGTAATTAGGCAGTAGTATTGTAGTAATTAGGCAGTAGTATTGTAGTAATAAGGCAGTAGTATTGTGGTAGTAAGGCAGTAGTAGTGTGGTAGTAAGGCAATACTATTGTAGTAGTAAGGCAGTAGTATTGTAGCAGTAAGGTTATAGTAAGGCAGTAGTATTGTACTAGTAAGGCAGTAGTAATCTAGTAGTAAGGTATTATAGTAAGGCAGTAGTATTGTAGTAGTAAGGCAGTAGTAATCCAGTAGTAAGGTATTATAGCAAGGCAGTAGTATTGTTGTAGTAAGGCAATAGTATTTTAATAAAGCACTAGTATTGTGGTATCAAGGCAGAAGTATTGTAGTATTAAGGCAGTAGTATTGTAGTAGTAAGACAGTAGTATTGTTGTAGTAATAAGACAGTAGTATTGTTGTAGTAAGGCAGTAGTATTGTTGTAGTAAGGTAGTATAGTAAGGCAGTAGTAATCTAGTAGTAAGGCAGTAGTATTGTAGTAGTAAGGCAGTAGTATTGTACTAGTAAGGCAGTAGTATGGCAGTAGTATCATAGTAATAAGGCAGTAGTATTGTAGTAGTAAGGCAGTAGTATTGTAGTAGTAAGGCAGTAGTATGGCAGTAGTATTGTAGTAGTAAGGCAGTAGTATTGTAGTAGTAAGGCAGTAGTATTGTAGTAGTAAGGCAGTAGTATTAAGGCAGTAGTATGGCAGTAGTATTGTAGTAGTAAGGCAGTAGTATTGTAGTAGTAAGGTAGTAGTATTGTAGTAGTAAGGCAGTAGTAAGGCAGTAGTATTGTAGTAGTAAGGCAGTAGTATTGTAGTAGTAAGGCAGTAGTATGGCAGTAGTATTGTAGTAGTAAGGCAGTAGTATTGTACTAGTAAGGCAGTAGTATTGTACTAGTAAGGCAGTAGTATTGTACTAGTAAGGCAGTAGTATGGCAGTAGTATTGTAGTAGTAAGGCAGTAGTATTGTAGTAGTAAGGCAGTAGTATTGTACTAGTAAGGCAGTAGTAATCTAGTAGTAAGGTATTATAGTATGGCAGTAGTATTGTAGCAGTAAGGTATTATAGTAAGGCAGTAGTATTGTAGTAGTAAGGCAGTAGTATTGTACTAGTAAGGCAGTAGTAATCTAGTAGTAAGGTATTATAGTATGGCAGTAGTATTGTAGCAGTAAGGTATTATAGTAAGGCAGTAGTATTGTAGTAGTAAGGCAGTAGTAAGGTATTATAGTAAGGCAGTAGTATTGTAGCAGTAAGGTATTATAGTAAGGCAGTAGTATTGTAGTAGTAAGGCAGTAGTAATCTAGTAGTAAGGTATTATAGTAAGGCAGTAGTATTGTAGCAGTCTGGTATTATAGTAAGGCAGTAGTATTGTAGTAGTAAGGCAGTAGTAATCTAGTAGTAAGGTATTATAGTAAGGCAGTAGTATTGTAGCAGTAAGGTATTATAGTAAGGCAGTAGTATTGTAGTAGTAAGGCAGTAGTAATCTAGTAGTAAGGTATTATAGTAAGGCAGTAGTATTGTAGCAGTAAGGTATTATAGTAAGGCAGTAGTATTGTAGCAGTAAGGCAGTAGTAATCCAGTAGTAAGGTATTATAGCAAGGCAGTAGTATTGTTGTAGTAAGGCAATAGTATTTTAATAAGGCACTAGTACTGTGGTATCAAGGCAGAAGTATTGTAGTATTAAGACAGTAGTATTGTTGTAGTAAGGCAATAGTATTTTAATAAGGCACTAGTACTGTGGTATCAAGGCAGAAGTATTGTAGTATTAAGGCAGTAGTATTGTAGTAGTAAGACAGTAGTATTGTTGTAGTAAGGCAATAGTATTTTAATAAGGCACTAGTACTGTGGTATCAAGGCAGAAGTATTGTAGTATTAAGGCGGTAGTATTGTAGTAGTAAGACAGTAGTATTGTTGTAGTAATAAGACAGTAGTATTGTTGTAGTAAGGCAGTAGTATTGTTGTAGTAAGGTAGTATAGTAAGGCAGTAGTAATCTAGTAGTAAGGCAGTAGTATTGTAGTAGTAAGACAGTAGTATTGTTGTAGTAAGGCAATAGTATTTTAATAAGGCACTAGTATTGTGGTATCAAGGCAGAAGTATTGTAGTAGTAAGACAGTAGTATTGTTGTAATAAGGCAGTAGTATTGTAGCAGTAAGGCAGTAGTATTGTAGTAAGGCAGTAGTAAGGCACTAGTAGTGTAGTATTAAGGCAGTAGTATTGTAGTAGTAGTAGTAAGGGAGTAGTATTGTAGTAGTAGTAAGGGAGTAGTATTGTAGTAGTAAGACACTAGTATTGTAGTAGTAAGGCAGTAGTATTGTAGTAGTAAGGCAGTAGTATTGTACTAGTAAGGCAGTAGTATTGTACTAGTAAGGCAGTAGTATTGTAGTAGTATGGCAGTAGTATCGTAGTAATAAGGCAGTAGTATCGTAGTAGTAAGGCAGTAGTATTGTAGTAGTATGGCAGTAGTATTGTAGTAGTAAGGCAGTAGTATTGTAGTAGTAAGGCAGTAGTATTGTACTAGTAAGGCAGTAGTATTGTACTAGTAAGGCAGTAGTATTGTACTAGTAAGGCAGTAGTATGGCAGTAGTATTGTAGTAGTAAGGCAGTAGTATTGTAGTAGTAAGGCAGTAGTATTGTACTAGTAAGGCAGTAGTATGGCAGTAGTATCGTAGTAATAAGGCAGTAGTATTGTAGTAGTAAGGCAGTAGTATTGTACTAGTAAGGCAGTAGAATGGCAGTAGTATCGTAGTAATAAGGCAGTAGTATTGTACTAGTAAGGCAGTAGTATTGTACTAGTAAGGCAGTAGTATGGCAGTAGTAAGGCAGTAGTATTGTACTAGTAAGGCAGTAGTATGGCAGTAGTATCGTAGTAATAAGGCAGTAGCATTGTAGTAATAAGGCAGTAGTATTGTACTAGTAAGGCAGTAGTATGGCAGTAGTATCGTAGTAATAAGGCAGTAGCATTGTAGTAGTAAGGCAGTAGTATTGTACTAGTATGGCAGTAGTATCGTAGTAATAAGGCAGTAGCATTGTAGAAAGGCATGATTGTTGGGAGTGAACTGAACTTGAAACAATAACCTTGAGGCTGATGCTTGGACTCATATACTCATACATGTCGATACTGATTTTCTGCATGAACTCTTTCCACTTGCATACGTATATGTGCTTGCTCACAGAGGCACACACCCACACCCACACACACAAAATAGGAAGGACTTCAGTGTGCACATTTAAAACTGTTTTTATTTGTATAGAAATATGTCCGTGTTTTTTTACATAGCTCTGTAGTTACAAATTATAAAAAGGAAGAACATTAACGCTATTAGCTTCACCAAGTTTCTCTCCGACAAAAAAGGAAAATACAATCTCAGAGAATAGCCTCATGTTATTGTGCGAATTATTAAGCTTGTCATTTTGTGGGTTGTGTGTGTGCGTGTGTGAATGTGTGTGCCGTCGGATCAGCCATGTCGAAACGGACTCAGGGCGCCTCGAAAGCGGAGTCTCTCTGCGCACTTCCATCATGTACCCGTGTGCTATTAAAGAATGTCAGAGAAACGGCCACCATTTTCTTTTCTCCTTTTTCTTGTTTCATTTAGTGCAGCAAAATCATAAGCACCATGTGGTGCGTTCCCGCCCTGCTCGGTATGGCGACGGGCAGTCCGGCCACTAACAGAGACAACCTCCTCTTATAGCCTGGTCAGACTATACGATTTTTTTGTCGCTCACGATTGTCGTTTACGATCTACCATGTCACACTATACGATTTTAGAACCATGAAAACCTCTCTGCGTCTCGGTCGGGAGAGTGGCCACATACACCGACGGCATCGGTCGCGTCGCATGTTGTCATAGCAGCAGCTGTCAACAAAAGGCTGGGCGATCACAATAATACAATGATGGATACAGACGCGCTTGGTGTCGTACTTGCTGTCTTCTGTGCGGAGAAGAAAAAGAAAAAGAAGAAACGAGTGTGGACTCGTGCATGCGAATGCACGAGCGCCAGCTGTGGAATTCCCGGGAGTTTTTCATACAGTAGGCTATGATGTCAACAATGGAAACGTCATACGACTCCCGTCAAATTTCTGACAAGCCAGACTTTTTGTCGGGCTGTTTTAGAACGTCGTGAACGACAAATCGCAAGTCGTGAAGCATGTCACATTATACGATTCACTCCGCGTTCGATGTCGTGCCCGACCATTTGAAATCGGATACAACGCTGTAAACTTGTCGGTCACGACAAATTCGGGGCAAAATCGGGCTGAAATCGTATAGTCTGACCAGGCTATTACCCGAGTCCCCCCTTGTTGTGCAGCAGCACTTCTTTTTAACTCCATGACCCCCTCCCCCCCCCCCCCCCCCCCCACCCCCCAACACACACCCACGTCTCTTCATCCTGAGACACAGGCCGTGTTAGTAAGGCGAAGCAAAATAGCTTCTAGACCAGACGTGTCCCTTCTGCTAGGCTGCAAACAAACGCCTCCGGAACGGTTTGTCTTCGGCGAGACTAAGGCGAAGCGCGCAGGTGTTAGCTACATCCTGCTAGTTTTGTCCTTTTTTAAGACTATTAGTGAGGTTTGACCTGCTGGACCACCCAGCGACTCAACTTTCAGTCACAGTTTACACCCCCCCAAAAAAGGTGGAGAAAGCATGAAGAAGGAGGGAGGAAGAAAAGAAAGGAGTTAAGGTGGGGGGGACGGGAGGGGTGAGGTTCAGTTCCTCTCAATCTGTTCAATGTCAAGCTCGCCTCCCAGCTGATACATGTCCTTCCGGGGGCTGCACAGCCCCACCCACAAGTGCTCGCCGTCTTTCCCGTTGGTGGTCCACGCCATGGCGTCGCCGTAGTCCGGGGAGTTACGACCCAGCTCCTCGATGGTGGGGTCCGACCCGACACTCGTGCCTTCCTCGCCGTCTTTGGTCCTGGCCAGAGCGTCCTCTGTCGCCTGCTGGCTCAGGGACAGGAAGTCACTCTCACACGGGGCGGCGCTCCTGAGAATGGGTGGGGCTTGGGTTGATTGGCAGCCTTCTTCGCCCGTGATCCCAGGACAGCTAAGGCTTTGAAAATTGCGAAGTTTCTGCGGCGGAGAAAACAAAAACGGCAACAGTTTAGCATCATCGTACAACACCCATGGACAGTGAAGCAGACTCTAGTTGTTGAAATCCTAACAGTTTTACAAGGTGAATGTACATTTTGGGGGGGGGGGTTTCAAAAGCCTGCAAATTATCTTAATCTGAGACTATGATTCGAGTCATCGCTCGGAGCAAGCTGCCTAATCTCACTGCTGAATATAAGGTATCTCCCGACAGAACGGCCAACAGGTCCCCTTGACAGCTATGAATGTTGTCTTCTTACACACTGGAGCAACTGGCTGAACGAGGCGGGCGTGCCGCACGAGGTCCAGCCAGCCGATGTGCCACATAGCCAGAGGGCAGCAGACATCACTCATGTCAGCCCGTCCGCCACGCTGCTCCGCTACTGGGAAAAACTGCACAATGGACACATACATCTGGGGGAAGCCAACACATTCCCCAGGCCTATCCACATGTGCCAGAAGCACCGCTGCAGGCCGAAACTAGGTCCGACAGCTGGACTGGCCAGAGTTGGGTAGGAGGAAGACCGTCTCTCTTACAGTACACCCCCCACTCCCCTCCGCGAAGCATTCTGCCCTGCCTTCATCGGCACACCAGCTGTCTTGTCATGCCTGACCTTTGCGGTTGGGTTAAAGGGACACAAGAGAACGGGGTCTCTATAAAAACTTGCGGTCACTTGCGGTTCTTGCATAATTGAGGGCAGGCAGGGTGTGTCGGGGGGGGGGGGGGGGGGCGCTGTGAGGAGGAATAGGAGGAGAGGGGGTGAACAGTCAAGCACGTGTGTGATTTGAATTGGATTGCGCTGCACTGTGAATCTGCACATACTACTTAGATAGTAGTGATGTTTGGGGGGGTCCGGATGAGGCCAGGGGGTAGCTGAGTTTGAAACCCCCGTTTCTGGAGCTGCCAGTGGGGAGAGAGGCCGCTGGCACCGGGGTGACCGGCAGATGAAAGGCTAGCCGTCTGTTTTCCTTGGCTCCGGCCGAACCAGGCCAACATTTTGTCAGCAGCATGCCGGCGAAGTGTCGCACCATCTCGCCTGTCTGGAGCCCCATGAGAACCACCCCAGCTTTCTGGCTTGGGTTCCTCATGGACCAAACTTTTCAGAATAGGTCTTAATTTATGTTTACTAAATGGGTTTCTGATGTTAATAAAAGTTTCCAAGAAAATGTTATCAAATTAACTTTTAATACTAATGTTTGAGTCTCAGGGTATAGCATAAGCCTCACAGAGCTACTCTGAATCCTCACCTATAACCAAATACTGCTGGATTCTCCGGTTCTCCCCCCCCCCCCCCCAGTCGCCTAGAGGGTGAAATGGAGAGGAGGGCAGAAAGGCATCCTTATCCATACTGACCTTGACTGTCCATCAATACAGCCTTATCAATAGCTCATGAGGCGCACTCGTGAACAGCGATCCACCCACTGAGCCGAATTCACAGGGAATCAATATCCCCCCCCCACTCTGCCACCATCATCACCAATGCAGCAATCTATAATTTCTGCTCTACTTAGTGAAATCCAGGGAGCCACAGCCAGCCACTCTGCAAGGATAACCATTGCGGCCATCTTTTGGCATTGCCACCGCTACCCATGTGAAGATAGAGGCGGTGGGCGGAGAGGGTGTGCAACAAATCTTGGGTATTCACTCACGGTGATTTTTGGAAGGGTACAAGCCAAATTCGAAGGGCAAATGTAGAAAAACAATGAAACAAAAATGGCAGCCAGCAAGTCTGAGACGTCTCCTTGAAACGTCAGAGCTCATCGTCGTGGTTACATACAAAACATCTCCTTTAAAAAACAGAGAGGAAAAGGGCGCTGTGTTGAGTGGAAAGCTGCGTGCCACGGTGGCTTTAGCTGATCAAATGAGAACCAGATTAGCGCTGGGTTTGGTCACGTCTCCCTGAGCCAACACAACTGGAAGTCATTTTCCTCAGGGCTTGCCCCGGAGGAGTCACTTAACAGGCAATTAAAGGAGAAACAGGGAGGAGGAGGGGAGGAGAGTTTTATCAACACAAGCAAATCTGATTATCCGATGAATCTTCAATAGTGAAAAACGCTGCACCACTTTCTGGTATACCGTTCTAAACCAAAGCCAGACGTAGTGTACTGACATTAATAAGGAAGGAACGAAAGAACGACAATGGTCGTGTAGCAAACAGTGATGAACAGCAGCACACGAGGCATCATGCTAACACATGTAGCAGTGTCGACTCCCGGCATACTGTCCTTCTGTGTGTGTGTGTGTGGTGTGTGCATACTGCATATATGTTTTGAAGACACTTGTGAACTCTATGTGACTTATTCCACAGGGCACAAGTCCAGCTCTCCATTGTTTATGACCCAGTAATTGTACTTGTGCAACATTACTGCTGTACTGTGTGCGGGTGTGTGTGAGTGCGTGAAACAGAACAGAAGAGAGCCTGACAGGACGTGTAGCCAAAACAAGTTGATATGGTGTTGGTGCGTGCGTGCATGTGTGTGTGTCTTTAAACACAAGGGAGAAGGACTTTGCTGAGGAGTACGTGTGCAGTTGTTGATGGGAACAGACTGAAAGCTTCACATCAACTCACTGTCTGTTCAGACGCCGCCCACACCAGGGGATGTGACTCAGTGAGGGGCACGAAGGACACATCATTGAACACATGCAGAAACTCTTTGAGGTGTGTGTGTGTGTGAGAGAGTGTGTGTGTGTGTGTGTGTGCTTGTGTGTGTGCGTGTATGTGCATGCCTGTGTGCGTGTACATGTCACATAGGTGTGTACATGCGTAGGGAGTGAGGGAACGGGGTTCAAGATCACAACCTTCCCATTGTTTGTTTATTTGCCATAAAAACAGAAGAGGAAAAAGAACGTCCTCCTGCTACTACAGAACAACGTGATCCAGACGCCAGTGTGGCCCCACACCGCCGGCCAGAGATCTGACCACTTTATGTGCAATGGCACAAAAGAGAAGGCTGCACAAAAGAGACGCTGAGACGATGTCCAAATCTCGCTTGGACCGAAAAGACCCCTGAAGCATTTCAGTGTCTATGAAAAGATGCAATATGTTAAACTACTTTGCTTTTCCATGTTGGCATTTTAAATACAGTAGTGCTTTGAGCATAGGAGCTTACTTGAGACAATGCTTCGCAGAGTTCATACCGCCTTGACACTGCTTTGAAATGAGCAGAGCTGTTTTGTTTTTATTTTTCGTATTCATCTCCGTGAGTGTCTGCTTTGTGTCGAGCGCACAATGGCCTAATTGAGTACGGTACAATGCCGGTTCCCACTGCACGCCGTCATCTGATTCCCATATCATCTGTGGTCACACGCTGCACCCCCACCCACCCACCCACCCACCCATCCCCAACCCCACCCCTTTCCTCCTGTCTCCACCAGACAACACCAACCTGAGTCATCTTGGCCAGGTCCAGGGAAGGCCTCTGATTGTGCGAGTCGGCGGGTCTCCGTCGCTTCACGCCGATCTTCTTGTCGCTGAGCACACAGGGCTGCGAGCGGCTGCGCGCCAGACCACCCTGCCCCACCACGGTGAGGCAGATCTGTTCGTGCGAGAGGTAGAGGGGGGGCACTGCCGAGAGGGTCACCGAAGAGGAGGAAGAGGAGGAGGAGGAAGAGGAGGAAGGGGAGGCGAGGCCTGTGAAGGCCGGCGTGAGGCCCTGGGAGAAGCAGGGCAGTTCCAGGGCAGCATTGGAACGCGCCGGGAGGCTGAAGCTGGAGCTCCGCTGCATGGCCGGGAACACTGCCGCCGGCGGCCCCGCTCCACCGCCGCGCTGCACGCTACTCCCACTGTGGCACCGGCGCTTCTCCACCGCCGTCCACACCCGCGAGCCCTGAGGCCTCCACGGCGAGCGGCAGCCCGCCAGCTCATCCGAGCAGGACAGCGACCGGCACTGTCGCTTGCTGGGCGGAGCCGTGGAGAAGGAGGAGGCGTCCGCCAGGCTGAGCTCTTGCAGTAAGCCCGAGATGGTGCCCGACGTCGGGTGGCCCGTACCAGAGCAGTCCCCGCCAGCCAGCCACCCGGTGGGGCAGTCCCCGCCCCCCAGCCACCCAGTGGGACTCTGGCACTCCTCAGGCACCGCATCCCACAAGCTCTCCAGGCTGGCACCCACGGGCTTCGTGGAACAACCCCGGCCTAGCTCCCGCCACCGGCTCGCCTCTGCAACAACAGCATGGAGCCGGGTTAAGGTCAGCTCGCCTTTATTGTGAAGGAGCAGAGCTTTATTCCGAAGGACTGGATGTGCTTAACACTGCATCGTAAATACATAAAACTATTTAAAGAAGCATCATCTTTAAAACAGCCAATTAAAGTTAGGATTAACAAAAGATCAAAGGTTATCAAAGGTTCAAAGGTATCCATTCTTAGCGCATCTACATTTTATTTCATATGCTGATTGCATATTTGCAATTGCATTCTATAACCAACACCTGGAGACAGGCAGAAACAAAGCAAAGGCAACTGAGGACAAAACTCCTGCCATGTGGCGATCTGATGCGATAACAAATGCAGCAGTAACACAACATGGACGTCTATCTGAGGATATCAAAGATAGGCGCTTCTTATTAAAACAATATAACTTGATGGCTCCATCCAGATAGCCTGCAATAACAATAAATGACCACTTGCTCAGCGCCACAGATACTTGCCCAATCGCCACACCTGCAGACACCATCACGTTGAGAGTGCAAGTACGTGCAGGATTGACTGCTCTGAGCCATTAAGTGGAATGGAAAATCCACTGACCAAGGCCTCAGCCGCCTGGCACATTGGTACACTATTAACTATAGTGTTATGGAAGTTGATACATTTTATCAAGATATGACCTAATAGTCATAATCCCAGACAGAAGTCTTGAGCACTGGAAAGTCATCCAAATATCTGTCAATATATGTTTATTAATCTTTCAGTTAACAGTCTCAAACAACGAGAAGTTTAAGTACTTTTGAGGTTGAAACCCACAGCTCTCCATTTCCTAATTTCGATAACCTCATGGTATGGCTTTAACAACATGAAAGGAAGTATGGGCTGCAAAAGCAGGTTTTTATAACAAACGCAAATGTCACTGGCATGTTATAATAACCTGCTATTGCGGCTTATAATTAAAATAGTTAGCATTGTTGAGTAAAAGGAAAAAGGTGGAATGAGCTCATCACTCTGTTGGGGTGTGGTGCCATGAGAACCCAGGCCATAATAAATGGTGACGGCCATTTGGACATGACGCTTTTGTCCAAAAGCCGCTTATAATAAGTACATTTGTCAGTAGAAAGTAAAACAACAATATGTTACTGTGGGTACAGCAAGGATGTCAATAGAACAAGTTTCTAAGTGCACCATAATTGCTAGGTTTAGCTGTCCTTTCTGGTATACAGCATGGATAGCTAGACGCTAGATGCTGTACGATGCTAGGTATTATTTAATTGGCAGGGTGTACGAACATAAAACAAGTGCGTAAGAGTTTTTTTTAATTCGTCATTCAGCGGCGACACCTGTTGTCGCACACGGTTGACACAACAGCACATAGCCGGAAGGCTGGTGCCCATGGGCCCCACCACCCACCCCCGCCGTATCTCAGGCCTCTACCTGAGAAGGTGACAATGCAGGTCCTCCACCCCAACCTGTAACCCTGCCCCACCCACCCTCCACCCAACCCCTTCTGGCAATGTAAAACAGCATACGTCCCTGCCTCTACAAGCTGCCGGGGGACGCAGCGCATGGCAAGTGTGTAATTATAGCTCCAATGCATTTCGGGCTGGGAGGAAATACGCGCCAAATGAGGCTGGTGACGCAAGACAAAAACAACCGTATGGCCGCGAGGCTCTCTAGAACTGTGATTCTCAAATGGGGGCACACGTACCCCTAGGGGTAATTTGAAGGATTGCAGGGGGTACTTGGGAAATTTTCCACAAGAAGAAATGTTTGGTCATTTGATTATTGGTTATGGACAATTGTAAAATAATTCCACCTCAATACAATTAATTCAACCTGAAAACCTCATTAACAAAATTAAGTGAATCTAAATACTAGCATACAAGTTTGGTAAATCTTTCCAATGACTGAAAAAAAGGTATTTGCCATCACCCCTGCACATATATTCTTATATTTATTTAAATCTTTTTCACTTTTGTGCTTGTGAAAGGGGTACTTTGAACAAAATATCTCGGAGGGGGAACATTAGTAAACATTGAACCACTGCTCTAGAAGGAGTGTGTATATACGTGTCTGCTGAGTAGGTTTAGCCCAGAGATGCTGGGTGGTGTGTTGGTGGTGGGAGTTGTCGCTTACCCATCAGTCCACAAGAGAAGAGGGCAGTTCCCTGGCTCATGGTCATCTCCCGTAACTGTTGGAAATACAAAAATGTCAGCTTAAAGTAGGGAGTGTAGCATACACGAGGCAAAATATGCCGTACAGGAAGCCGCTAAATTCGACCATTTAAACAAGTACATCGATTCCTAGTATAAATCGACAAATCCGACTCTAACTGGACCGAAAAAATAAAACGGAAAGACAGTGTGTGTCGTTGAGGGATGCAAGTAGAAGAGAGTAGCGTGTTGTTTACGCTGATGGATCATAATAGGTTTTCTGAGTGACTATCTGCCCCCGAGCGCGATGACTTCATTTCACGTGGCTCAGAGGGCAAACTCAGGCCACACACACATAACTATAGGGAGTTTCTGCTGGCTCTGACACACGGGGAAACTCTCCAACTCTTGTTTTCATTCTGCTTAGAAGGTGCGCCAGAGTTGCCCGGCCGACCACTGCGAATAAACAACTGTCCTATTGTTAGTATTCTCAGGGCAACACATCGAACAGTTACTATTCAAACCAGACGGCACACGCCCCATGACCGATCCGGGGGCTATCTTAGTGCAATCAGTGCTAATCGTAACAAAAATATCCCCCCCCCCCGTTGGCAAGCGTCATGGCTAAAAAATGCTGCGGCTCAGATTTGACTTGGAGAAAGTAAAGTCCATTGCAAAAGGTTTATGACATCGAAAGACCAGGCTGGAACCTTACCGAAAAGTCAGGATATCATTCACTTTTGACAATAAAAGTGCCGAGACATGTTGGTTCAAAACCAGTTTGGGTTAAGACCGCTGGCAAGAGCCCCACAAACGTTACGCGAAGACACGAATTAGGAGAAACAACGTAAATCCTTACCTGGCCTATATCCGGACGTTTGGACGTTACATCTTCAACGCGCTTCTTTTCCAGCGTTTTTTTGAAAATGATCACCATGACAACACGCATGTTTGCTCCAAGCAACTTGATTGCGATTCAACGAGGTCAGGAGCCATGTCGAGGAGCCGGTTGACTCACACATGCGCAGCGGGCAGTTAGTCCCCTCAACGTCCAAGAATGTGATTCAGTCTTCTGTCCAATCCTGCACGCGCACACACACACACACACACACACACACACACACACACACACACACACACACACACACACACACACACACACACACACACACACACACACACACACACACACACACACACACACACACACACACACAGATGAGCAAAAGGATTAGAATTCATGACATTTCTATCATTGTAAGCAGGGGGTTCAATTCCACCGCATTTGCAGTGAGGGAACGGGAATCCCCTTGGACAGAAGACAATGGAAACTACTGGCTTACACATTAGATATCTTGGGGAATATTGTTGAGTTGGTGAACAAGAATAATCACACAATATGTAACCATGTCAGTGGGAGCCTGACACCTGCTGTAATCAAGGGTTACAGGGAATACAGATACAGGTCACAAGAGGGGCAGCTAAGGCCTCCTTGCAGCTGGGAGTGGGAACACCTCAGCCACGAGACTACTGTCAAATCCAAATGGAAAGATGCAAAGCAGTAGGCGAACACGTATATTGAGACCCCTTCCAGTAGAGGGGTGTGTGTGTGTGTGTGTGTGTGTGTGTGTGTGTGTGTGTGTGTGTGTGTGTGTGTGTGTGTGTGTGTGTGTGTGTGTGTGTGTGTGTGCTGACACAATCTCAGCAAAACTGGAGCATGAATAAGTCATCATCTACCCAAGGTTAGAACAGAAGTACGTATAGGGACAAAAGTCCTCAAACCTTGTTTCCTTCCCTCCCTCCCTCCCTCCCTCCTTCCCTGTCCATTTAGCAACTTTGAGATCCGCCATCGGAGAAGGAGAGAAAGAGCGAGCGAGTTTCCTCAAAGTGTTCCGCATTGGAACCAGAGAGGGGAGCGCAGCAAAGTCAAAGTTGTGTAATTGAATCCTCAGGGGCTGGCTGGAAATAGCTGCGACCTTGCGGTTATCAAAACAACCCTCCTCTCATTAGTACCACACCATTTACAGCAAAAAAAACCAGCTGATTAGCCCAGACCAGCAGCACCCAACCCCCCCCCCCCCCCCCCCCCCCGCAATAAAAAAGTAACAATTTGCCACTACTATCACCTGATAGTTGGGTCAGTGCTGGCTGCAGATGATAAGTGGGAGAGGGAAAAAAAGGAGGTGGCGACATCAGAGGTTGTGTGTGTGCGTGTGTGCGTGTGTGCTAGGCCGGTGAGCGGTGCAGCAACAACAGCAAATGCAGCGAAGCATCACAAGACCGTGATAACGAGGTTGATGGGCCTGCCACACTAGCTGCTTTCTGCAACATATGATTCCCATTACTGACACTTAATGCTGTTGTACACTGCGTTGTAAGACCAACAAAAAAAACAAAAAAACTTTAAATACTGTGACGTAAACAAACTCAAGACCACTCTGCTGTGTTGTGTTGTAGTGTAGGCATGAGGAAGAGAGAAATATAAGGTCACTACATAGGCCAGCCTATAGTGTGCATAATGTTTAGCACACTGAAACCGTTTACACAGCCACAGGGGAGCTAGAAGAGAACTGAATGGCTCGCCTGTTTGATTTCTTTATAGCATTATCAGTCATCATATGGAAAACCCTCAATCAATTTTCAACACACACACACACACACACACGCAGCAAGTGAGGCAAGTAGGACACCGAATTGCTCCATGGAGGAAAGGGTACATTGAAATTAGGAGGGAGTCTGAACTAGTCCGGCAGACTTGACAACATCTCCTCAGGAATGGCACGGCAGTTTGTGAATGGAAAACTTGCCCTCTCTCCGTGGAGGTTTGGCAAGAGGGGGACTCCTCCAATATTCGAGGTAGAAAGTGGAAAATGCGTGGGGCCAAGGCATGCGGAGTCACGCTCCCCCACCCTCCAGCTGTCTTCACTGTGCCAGGCAGCCAACCTTGTGGGCAGACACTTCCTGTGCAAAGTTGTACCCCCATTACAACAAGACATGAGTTCAGCGCACCAAGTTTGCGGGTTCTCTTCTCGTCTTTAAAAAAAAAACATTTATAATAAACTGCCATTCTATAAACAGGAATGCCTTCTGCCGTGCCTGCTCTGTTGTCAAAGCAAAGCATGTAGTCCCCTCCAACAACACTGTGATCATGGTTTTATTATCATCATCATCTGGTATTTGAAGTTCCTGAGCGGTTAGGGGGGTGGTGGCTACAAAGTGGGGTGGAGGTCACACACAGAAGTTCCTCCCCACATTCTGCTTTATCTGGGTCCGACTGGGAGCCACCATGACAGTGGACTGCTGGCCAATCCCTGAGCTGGTGGGGGAGACATTTCATGCCTTAATGCTCAATTACACGTTTTTTTATGCTCAGATCAGAATCTTTTTCGTATCTAAAACCATGTATAATGGTTGGCACAAATTGGACAAAAAAAATGTATCTGATCTGTGTCCCACAAAGATAAACTGATTAGGCCCACTTTAGGGCCTCAGTTCTGTGAACTTGAATTTCAAGACTTTCATATCTGTATCCGCCACATGCAAGATAATCATGACGTGGAATGACTGGGCTCTGGTCACAATGTCACAGTGGACACCCTATCTTACACTTATTGGTGGAGCCCCACACAAGGGGTTAACCGCAACAGCAGGCGGCTACACGCTAGATAGTCGCTGTAAACGCGAGATAGGAAAGAAGGGAAACCTCAAAATTTGACATATGGGAATATACATTGTTGGCCATTACACACACACACACACACACACACACACACACACACATGCATGCACGCGCGTCTGGGTCAGAGGGAGCACAGCCCCCCCAGCTTAGCCATTACAATAAGCTCCAGCAGAGTTGTCACTGCTGAAAGCTTTAAAATACAATTTTCCAATTAGAGCAGCTCTTCTATGCATTGCTAAGACTGTAATCCCATGGCGGGTTAGACCTACATTATGCGAAGAGCAGGCAGCTTTGAGTCTGACTGACAGAGCCAATGCTAATCCATCTTATGGCACTTGTGGGAGCTTGAGGTAAACAATGTTTGGCAGAGTTATCGTGCACTGTTCCCCGGGTCTCAATCAATAGCCCACTGAATACAACAATGTCTTTCTAAGTTTTTGTTCCAAAACTGTATCAAGATCAGTCTCATCAAAGCATCAATGCAACACACATGTAAAATATCTTTTGTTCTTGGACCCCATTTTTCCCACAATGCCGCAGTACGCTCTGGTCTGGCCCAGAACAATCCCAGGATTGTGGCCCTCGGTGTAACTTGAGCATCTGCAGCGCACCTGAGACGGCGCAACCTGAAATCGAACAGAGTTCCCTTTTTTTTCTTCCTTCATCGCCAAGCTGCTTCCAAGGAAACAATCGGGCTGAATAGAAAAGTTCCCATGGCCTGGGCGTTGAAAAGCGTGTTACCGATCCATGGGGTCCGGTGACCTCGTTTTGTAGTCTCGGCTCGTGAAGGAACAAAATGTACGCATTACATAGTCTTTTTTTTCCCCCTACGTCATCATGAATGATGCTGGGTGGTGTTGACAGATAATGTTGTAGTAGCGAGAAGAAAAAGGAAAAAAAAAGACAGATACAGAGACAGGCTGAGAGATAAAACAGTTTTTTAACGCAGCATCGCTGATCATCTCTGCAGTGACTAGGGATGGGAATCGATACGATTTTTCCGATTCCGATTCCATTTTCGATTCCGCTTAACGATTCGGTTCTTTATCGATTCTCTTATCGATTCTCATTTGGAAAAAAAGGATTCAGTGACGTTCGTCCGGAGCGCATCGAAAACGCGACATTCAGAAATCGTTATCGCATGCTGTGTGCGCAAATGTTTTTGCATGTTGGAAGTATTTCCTCCCACTGTTGCCGCCTTTTCTTGTGAAGTGTAACCAAACTTTGGAGCGTTTGTACCGCTTGGGCGCCATGTTTACTGTTGACTGCTGGCTGCACTGGAGTCGCTACGCAACGTGCATGGTGACGTCATTCGCGTCCACTGGAATCGATAAGGGAATCGTTTGCAAAATTGGCAAACGATTCCAAGGAATTGAAACACTGGGAACCGGTTCTCAACAAGAACCGGTTTTCGATTCCCATCCCTAGCAGTGACCCCCAAAAAACTCAACTCTCATTAGTTGTTATTATCATCAATTACCACCTCCAAAAGACGGTGTCAAACTCTGTTAAAGCGGACTAGCTGAAAACCCATTCAGGGGTATCGGGCGATTGCTGGACATATTCTCAGTAAGTAATCAGGCTATGTCGAATGGGAGATGTACGCTAGCTTTAAAGTATTCAGCCCGGTCCCAAATGAGCATCAACAGGCAGGCCTCACTGTAGTAGTAGTGGTGGTTTTAATCCAGCCTCGCTAGAGGGCCTGAGGGCTACAGCCCTGGATTCACCAGCATGCAGCTGCCCACTTACCATAAACACAAAGGCCTAGCGAGGCAATGCACTGCAGCCAAGGAGGCCTGCTTCTTTTTTTCCTTTCTAAGTAGGCCTGCTGTTTAATTATCAAATAGATAATCACTTACACTGTATAATAAACTTTGTTGAGGTGTGTGTGTGTGTGTGTGTGGGGTCTGCATACAGACCTCAATTAATTGAGGTCTGTATGCAGGTTTCAAAGATGGTATCGAACTTTGCAAGGGGATGAAAAAAGGTTATGTTGAGACGAACGCAACGCACATAGTCAAAAAAAGGCGCTACAGGTTACCGAATAAGGTTTGAATTAGAACCATGTTCGTGCCACTGACCGCTAGCCCCGACGCAAGCTAGCTGTGCTATCGAAGGAAAAGGAGAGGCCTTCCGCACCATTGGCACAGGATTGCATCCCTTCCCCCCACACTGTGTTCCCACTGGCCCAGACACAGGAACTTATAAAAGACAGGAACAACATCTTTGTTAAGATAGCACTTGGCGAATGTCATAACTTTGGCTTCGGGGAGACACGGATGCAAGTACTGAACTCAGACACATGTCCGCGCTAACTGGCAGGGGAAGTTTGTATGCGCACGGCCCAATTTGCCCTTCAAACAACATTTCTTCAGTTTCTACAGTTTTGGGGTTTTCTTGCACGTTGGATTGCCAACACACCAGGTGGAGGCCTCTCGGTTTCGAGAGAGGAGGCCGTGAAAGCTGAGCAACGAGCAAACAGTCCCTTAAAAACCTTTTTCTCTTTTTTTTCTCTCTTTCAAAAATCCCTCATGAAAGGGAAATGAGTCTGGCAAGCAAATTGCTGTGACCAGAGCCGCGAGCTCGGGCTCACAGAGCAAACAGGATTTTGAACTCGAACAAAAAGGCACCAAACTAGTACTTTCTTATCCACATGGTAAAAACGCACCTGCGCAGCAGCAGCAGCAGACACACACACACACACACACACACACACACACACACACACACACACACACACACACACACACACACACACACACACACACACACACACACACACGAAAAGGTGCTTGTGAGGGCTATATACTTACACTAGCAGTCTGGGACAGCCCCTCACATGGAAATAGTTCAAGCCAAGCTTAGCAGCCCGCCTAGTCTTCTCCACACCTGAAGAAGGTGAAGGTGGCCACAGCCACTGCCCCCCCCCCTTAAAACTGGAGGAGACCATACCTGCCACCCAGGTCCCACCCAGTCCCTCAAAGTGCATCACTGAACACCTTCTTGTTCGTATGCAAATCCGTCTGTAAGGATTTTCAGCTTTGCATACGTTGAGCCATAGCGTGGAGCCGGGTCATCCATAATGAGGACCTGTCTCTTTAAGGCTGCAGTGCGCGAGCGCGAGGACAAGTTCAGACCACTTATGCATCAGTGGGAATGAATAGAAATATTATGATTATTATTATTATTTATTTATTTTTACCGATTAGGTTCATTTTTTAATCTCGTAATTTTCCACAACTCCATATGTGTTTGCGTTAGGTGATACTTTTATCATAGGCACATTATATCCTCCAGCTTTTCTTTAATTTATTTTTTTATTATTATTGGGCTTTTTTTGGGATAGATAATAAACTATTAATGAACTGCAACAACAACAACTAAAAAAGTGATTGAAATGTGGGAAAAGTTATTCATCACAAACGCACTTCAAGCCATGCGAGGAGCCACACGGAACCAGTAACGCTACTTTTTTTTTCTCTCCAGGACAAAAGGGACAAAGCATAGGCTGTGAAACATATGATGAAAAGTTGCTAAGCTAACTTTAAGACAGTTTATAACCCGTCTTTATTAACTCGCTGTTGTCGTTACATGTCACTGTGTCCAACTATTACCAACATATTCACCGTCTTGCGTAAACCACCATGTATTATAGTAGCATCACACTGACAATAACACTGTTCCCATGGTAATTACTTTAGCTGAAAGAAAACAACGGTGTTTCTCTTAAAAACTACCTGCGTTGTTGTACTCACGAGAAGCGGGGCGGACATCTCGGAGAGCCGGCGAGTGACAAAGTTGCTGGCAGTTAGTTTTGCTTGGTCATTTTTTTTCTGAGATGTTTTGCAAGGCAGGAGGGTGAAACTAGCCGCGGTGCGCCGGTGTCTCTGGTGCCTCTGGACCCTCGCTCCCAGGCGCTCTGGTCTCACCAAGCCTGGGGACGCCTGGGACGCGATGCTGCGAATGAGCGTTATTGGTGAGAGAGAGAGAGAGAGAGAGAGAGAGAGAGAGAGAGAGAGAGAGAGAGAGAGAGAGAGAGAGAGAGAGAGAGAGAGAGAGAGAGAGAGAGAGAGAGAGAGAGAGAGAGAGAGAGAGAGAGAGAGAGAGAGAGAGAGAGAAGAGAGAGAGAGAGAGGAGAGAGAGAGAGAGAAGAGAGAGAGAGAGAGAGAGAGAGAGAGAGAGAGAGAGAGAGAGAGAGAGAGAGAGAGAGAGAGAGAGAGAGAGAGAGAGAGAGAGAGAGAGAGAGAGAGAGAGAGAGAGAGAGAGAGAGAGAGAGAGAGAGAGAGAGAGAGAGAGAGAGAGAGAGAGAGAGAGAGAGAGAGAGAGAGAGAGAGAGAGAGAGAGAGAGAGAGAGAGAGAGAGAGAGAGAGAGAGGACTTCGGTGACGTCGGGTTTAGCGACGAGAGGCGAGGGATGGGGCGGGACTTCTGGTAGAGGAATATCCGTGACATGTTTCGGATATTGCTTTGTCCAAATTGTAAAACAATTGGACAAAACTCCATATTTATTTGTATTGTTTTTGTTGTTGTTCTCGTCATGTTATTCTTCCTCTTCTTCTCGCTCCCGGAGGACTTTTAACTGGGCGTACACAGCTCATAAGAGTTAAGAGACCGGAAGTTGCGTTGCAGTAGACCGGGGTAACGCTGCAATTCAGGATCCTCTCTCAGCCTAGCTAGTGCCCAAGTTTGCACACGCTATGACGTTGTGACTACACTAGAAGATACCACTTTCGAAGTAGAGGGGGTTTCCAGTTTCTAAAATACGCTAATTTAAAGGAACACTTCTCTATGGTGTGTTTTTTAATCGTTTAATTCATTAAATTATACATATCGTGTTTATAGCGGAAAAGAACAGAGTAAGAATGGATGTGGATCACTTAACCCACCTCTTACTCTTAGGATCGGTCTGATCTCAGCTGCAATAATGACAAGTAATTATAGTTTTATGTTGTGTATACAGACAAGGGACTTTCAACAATGTGTGTGTGTGTGTGTGTGTGTGTGTGTGTGTTTTATACAGGGGTGAAAAGTAGTTTTACTCAAGTACTGTAGTACTACCAATGCTCATGCTTCTCAAAGCAGTTCACTTGTGTAGGTTACAACATTATCCACTTGCCATTGTGAACAGTAAGAGAAAAACATGACGTCATTCAAAACTGGATCATCCACACTAGCTTAACAAATAGGTTCCTAAGCTATATAATGAGGTGGAGTACTTTGCTATTGATACTTTACTGTTTTTTGCCAAAGGCCCGTTTTCTTACCAGGTCTTTACTGACTTTGTATGACTTCATCCACCTCTGGTGCTTATATGATTATATGATTTACAGTTATGTCAATGTATATGTGCCAATTCATTGTGGGAAATGCTGTGAAAATCCAGAGCTGTTTCTGATCAGAACACACACAGACACACACAGACACACACAGACAGACACACACACACACACACACACACACACACACACACACACACACACACACACTTTCAGATCCACACATACAATATTCAGATACATAATTACTCAGTTTTACTCTTCAGGGATAATGTAACAGGTGACTCCCCTCCCCCTTCACCAGCCATAACTTCATTGCTGTCACACCCTATATGTGCGGTTTCTAGCTGTCTTTCGTGGCTGAGTTTCAATTTCAGGGTTGTTTCTGTGAGCAAAGCGGACCTGGGGATTAACGTGACACTAGGCAGTGTCACTCGGAAAGATTCAAAGTCTATTACAGTTTTTTTCAGTCGCTAACAAGCGTTTGTCCAATCAGTTGTCACATTTTCAAAACTCTAAACACAATTAGCACAGCATCGGTATTTGTGGCCATACCATTCACACATTTCATGTTGTTTCCACACAATATGCAGTCAAACACATTTCCTTAACAGACAAGCTATACCTCCCAACAAAATGATGGATTGTTTGTGTATTATTTACGAATGTTAACACACAACATCCCACAATAGCAAAAACAATATTCCAAACCTTAGATACAGTATAAAAACCTCTGCCTCTGCAATGATATCAGTTCAAAAACAATATATCTCAGCTGATAATAAACAAACAATTGAATAATTGACACACATCTGATGTTGGGTAAATTGGGCCAACCACAGCTGATTCCAGTCTGGCTTAGACTCAGTGGCAGGGGTTACTGTAAAAGGAGGACTTTGAGGAGGGATGTTTTTGGAAACAGAAACAGAAAAAGACGAACACTGTAATGTCTGGACGAGGAAGAGTAAGAGCAAGGGGCCCAGGGAGAAGAGCAGACCCAGTGAGAGATGCAGTGAGAGGAGCAGTGAGAGGTGCAGTGAGAGGAGCAGGGCCAGGGAGAAGAGCAGGCCCAAGGAGAGGGCAAGGTAGAGGTGTAAGAATGCGTGGTAGTGGAAGGTTTATGACCATCAGCCACATGACCAGATGTCCCTCCTTGAAGCCATGGATGCTGGCTGCAGGGACATCACAGTTGATGATTGCCAAGGGTGGATCCGACATACCAAGTGGTTTTATCCCAGGTGCATCGCTTGGATAATATCAGATGCGATGTTGATGAAAACATGTGGCCTAACCCTGAAGATCGCAGAGATTAGATACAGTAATTTTGTGCTTTTTTTAGTTGCCCCCCTTTGTGTCGGGGCTTTTTGCTGCTGTTTTTTTTTGTTCAGAATGCTCTTGTGTGTTTTATGGATATTTTGTTCACTGTAAGCAATACTGTAAAACTTTTTCTGTTCTATCATATTGTAAACAGTATTTCTACAGTACCTCCTGTAGTAAACAGTAAAGGAAAAAAAAAACTGATTTGCTTTTTACTGGAATGCTTTTGAATGTGAACATTACATGTGGACATATATTTCCCAATCAAGAAATTTAGTGTAAAAACGGTGGATTGCATGTTTTGCATGCAAATGCCTTTAAAACTGAAACATAAAAGTCTATGCAGTTTTTGTAATTTCAACAATAGCCAGTATTTTGAAACCTGGTGTACTTTGATTGACTGCATGTACCTTGTGAAGTGAAAACAAGTGTTATTCTTTGACAGAATAATTTCATTTTGAGTCAGATTTCCAGTGTTTTGGTAAAGTTAGTGTGTGCAGAGAAAGATGTGTTCTATTTTGAAATGAAGAGTTAGTATATATTTAACAAAATGTGTTTTTGAGAAGAAAATTATCCATTTGGCCAATTGTGTTTTGTAGGTGTGAGTCTGTGTTAAGAGTTTAGAAAAATTATCTGAAGTATGGGTAAGCGCTTGTTAGCGATTGAAAAAAACTGTAAGATACATAAAGCCTGCATACAGTTGAGCGTGAGGGAATGAGGATGATACATATAGTTCATATAGGAATACATGACAACTCTTAACCCCATAAATGTTCATAACTGTGTTGGCATTGAAGTACACCGGGGCCCTTTGGAGCCTCCTGAGGGCCCCTGTGTATTGAGGCTCCGGCTCTCATCCCTCCTGCCGGGGCCTCACCCAGGCTGGCTGACACTATTGTTAATCAATGGCTAACATCTGCTGTGCGCTACTAATCTTCTCCAACATGGCAGACATGTCTGCCTCAAACGGTTCAGACTGTCTGTCCCACCTTTGTGTGTAAAAGGGCACCAAGGATTTGTCTCCTCCAACATATTAGGGCCACAGGTTGCCAGTGGACGTCTTCTTAGTACCGTCACACATCCCATAGTGGATACCATGCGCTGTGTTGCCTGTACTGCTCAGAAGTTCATAATCCTGTTCTAAAACTTCTTCTCAACTACTTTACAGGAGGGGGGGGGATAGAGAACATTGTTGAAATAGTTCACATAAGGAAGCACTGGAAACAAAAGACAAGATGCAACATGTTTTAAATGTATTCTAAATGTACGGTTGGTGCAAGTATTTCCACATGCACTTGTTTTGTCTCTTGTTTCTCATGAACAAGTCAAGTGCAACCTGCAGGTACCATATGGCTGACTGTAAATTGGAAGTAAGAGCTTCCAAGTCTCGGGTCCTGGGACTCCATGCTGGATTCTGTATGCCATCTGTGTTAACACAGGCCCTGGACAGATGGCTTAAGGACTTTAGTGACAGAAGCCAACCATTCTCGACTTTAAAGGGTGGCCCGCCGCGCTCTCTATTATTGACTCAATGAATCCTTACATGAGATTGAAATGATTTCCATCATCATAAAAAGGATTGACAATTGAGAGACGAGTGTGTAGCTTGGTACAGAGACACATGAGATATATGTGGCTATGCTAAATGATTTGCCATTCATAATATCAATAAGGTTATTGTTGCTTTATACATACTCCTTCATTTGCCAGTCAAATGCTGTAGAATCCCAATGTAAATACTGAGTAGGCATATACGTTGCCCCCGCCCCTTGGAAAAAGTTTTGCATAGGGCCATGTCAAACAGCTCTTCGAGGAAGGAAAACAGTGACACCATTTGACAAACTTAAGAAGTACAACTCATTAGTTGCTAGTTGCTGTAGGTCCAAGCATTCAGAAAAATGATGCAACTCAACCCTTCTGTTACAGAACTTCTCCATTACATTGCTACCAGTCTTTTTGCCAACTAAATTCATACCTCTGTTTATGGTCCAGTTAATTGAATAGATTTCATATTCATCTTTGAGATAATTTAATGTTCTTTCTTTGCTGAAGCATGTACTGGGAACACATAGCCTTTTGAAAGAGTTGCAGCTGTTCAGTGAATAATCCCTTCTGGGTGACTGAGAGATAAGGAGGAGCACTAGTCATCAGCCACAATCATTTCCATTACGCTCAAATGATTGGGTTTCATATGACAGAAACTGATAGTTGTGGCTACATGCTTCTGACCGTGACCTGGTTGAGAGCATCATGATTGGACGCCTGGCCACCCCAACTGGCTACCAGCTTAATCATTTTACTTTGACGGTTGCTTGTTACGCTACCATTATGTCTGCCCATTATGGCACCCACTGGACTCCTAACCTAATCCCTGGAAGGAGGGATCCCTCTTTCTTTCTGCGTCAATTTGCAAAATGCGTTTTTCCTTGCCCTTTAGAGGGCTTAAGGTTAAGGGGTGTCACATATTGTGGTCTGTGAAGCCCTTTGAGATTAAGGGATATACAAATAAAATTGACAACTTAGTCATTTCCCTACTACCCTTCCAATACAATTGATCCCGTTTTCCGCATGTTTCTGAGCTCACTGAAGGAATATCAGTCAGATTTACCTTGCCACACCAATAACTATAATATACAATAACTTAATGACAGAAAGTCTTCTCTAGGATAGGGGTTGTAGGTTGACATGCGTTTGTCCTTTAACTAAGGTGGCAATGAAAGTTAATGGAAGGTCATTTAGTTTTGCCCACAAAGTGCACATTAACACCAGTGTATTGATTTGGCGTCAAGGTTAAAGTGGCCTTAACTGCTCATCATGGGTTATTCAAGAACCAAGACACTTTGATGTATTTCAGAGAGGACAAAGACATTTGCATGTTATGAGAGCAAAATGTATTTCATTTTTCAATTACAGCATGTATTTTATATCATTATTCAAGTTTCATTGCCAGTGTGAGTGCATATTTTGACAGATTCAGTCATACATACATTGCCCATGCAAAAATGTAATACATTCTGTTTTATCACAATGTACTTTACCTGGAGTGCCATTTGTATCTTCTTAAACTTATAACATGACAGTAGTAGCGGACCCTTCAGTGCCATTTAGTTCATATACATTTTTCATACACGCATAGGTACCTTTACATTCATGCAGTAAAAATACATCAAAAATAAATAACTTGATCCCTGGTACAAGTCAGAAAGACTCGTTACTGATGGCGCTCTGAACATTGTCGTCTCCAGAGAGACTCTTCCTTCTCCTTCTCCATGTAGGACTGCACGGACCTCCACAGTGCTCGGATGTTCCCCTCCCCGAAGCCAGAAGCCCCCTGTCGCTCTATGAGCTCCAGGAAGAACGTTTCCTCTGTAAAGATAGGCTTGGTAAACACCTGTAGGAGGTACCTGGGGGAGAAAGAGGCAGGACGACACCAAGATCAACAAACCATACACACAACTGACACATTCCCATTACAAGCTTGGACGCGCTTAAAACACAGCGCTGTGCTTCAGTTTGAGACATCGCTGGTGTACCGCATCTCCAAGCCCGGAGCTACCATATGGGCAATCTGGGCACATGCCCAGGGGCCCCCCCCAAGCGTGAAAGGGCCCTCTGCGATGTGAGAAATTATTTTTTTTTTTAATTATGTCAGGCTTCACAGAAATATGACACGCTTGAGCCATTCTCTACAGTGGCAATGCACTGTATAGATTGGCTAATGGTCAAGGTGGGTGGGCATAGACAGCAGGTTGCTTACATTGCACAGATTCAAGGTCAGTTTTTCTTAAGCCAAGTCAAGGTTAAAAACAGCGGAATTAATTTTTACCTGACCCACCATCAGTGAGACGTGTGCAGGAAAAAAAATTTGCCAAGCAGCAGAAAATGGACGGCGTCAACCAAAAGCCTGTGTGTGTGCTTGCGCATCTCTCACCTTCTGTCTGTGTTCGGCGTGGTTTGGTCATGGGCACCCTGGCGCAGATCTGTGTCCAGGAGAATCCCATGCTGGGCCAGGCTCTTGGGGCTGTGGCCGGCCGCCGCGATCTCCTGACACTTGTCCACCTGTGCCCCAGTACAAACAAGCGGTGAGTGGAAGAGTCTACAATGCAGTCTGTCTGTGAATGGTACTCCTGCTCTTTACCAGTCACACGTGTTTGTGTCTATGGCTGGCTGTTGGCCATCTTTCCAAATCAAACGACGACATAGTTACCACTGCCACTTACATTCACTTAACAGACCAAGCTAACACATTGAGGACATTTGAGGACACAGAATATAAATGTCAACAATCTTTAGACATTCGTTAGTCATTTATAAAAATCTTACATAGTGATTGTTGCAGTTTTCCCTGCCAAACATACGCCACATAAGTAGCTTTTCTGGGCTCCTCCAACACAGGTTGTTGGTGAGAATACAAACCCATTTATTGGCAAGCTGGTACAAGCTGGCTCTCTCCCACATGTGTGTGTGGTGATAGCTGGTTTTTCCTGGGTGCCATGATTGCTCAGGTGTGCAGCCCCACCCAGCCCTAGTCTAATCAGTCTGACTCAGGCCAGGTGAGGCTGTAAACCAGCTTTCAACCCCCCCCCCCACACACACACACACACTCTCCACAATGCTAATATCAGTGGCAGAATATATTTGCAATGTTATAACTTTTAAGGGTAAAATACCTAATTGTACAATAAAAGGGTTCTGACATTTTGTCTGAAACATAAGCATCTTGTCAAGTCATCTTTCGATTGCATTATACAAACCTCTGTATAGTATGTGGGGGGTGGGGAGAAGAATTGCACCCCGGCTTCAGCCATCGTACGCGCAGTAGAAACTATATCGTTCGTGTGCAGGCCAATGTGCTGGATGCCTGGACCCCCATGCTGTTTCAAGAAGGTGTCTATCTGGTTGCTTCCTGTATGCGCACACACACACACACACACACACACACACAGGTCACATGACACATTTAGATGACATGTCCTCACAAAAGAAGTAATGGACAACCTTACCTTGCCCTGGTAGGGACTCTGCCATGACAAATTTGCAGTCTGGTTCTTTTTTATCCATGAAGGACAACTTCATGCCGGCCTCACTGCATTTCCAGTACGACATGGCAGTAAGCCTTAGCCCGATGTCCTCCCCGGTCAGGACGTAACCTTCGCCCTCGTCTTCATTACTACACAGGAGAGAGACGGCAAGGCGACAGCGGCATTGACAGATCACGATGAACCAAGACAGAAACATCAATCATCACTCGTCTCCCATGATGACACATTCAAGAAGCTTTATTTATCCTGAGGGAAATTACTGTGCAACAGTTGCAATACAAAGGTGCAATACAAAGGTGGGAAGGTGATACAGGGTTTAGAGTAAAAATAAGCACAACATAAAATAAATAAAATAAAATAAAGGCTAACATAAAATAAATCAAACAATTAACTAAATACTAAATGACAAAATGCAACACAAATTGCAGTTAAACGTACTACGCACCGTGCAATTTAGCAGCATACAATGAAATAAAATAAGTACAAACTAAAATAAATAAATAAGTGAAAAGGAGTGGTAACAATTGTATCACTTTTACCACTGTTACCATGGTAACGGTGGTAAAAGTGATACAATTACAACAGCATTTTTTTTAGCAGCATAAATTAACTAAGGTACAGTCAGCACTACTCAATAAAGTGATGAAGTGGAAAATTGGTTTAAAAAAAGAAGATAAAAGTGACATCCGAATCGCCTTACCTTTCGAGGAAAAACCTCTGGAAACCGAAGCACCTGGCGTACCACTGCATCACGTGGGACGAGGTCTTCTTCTGGCAGGCGTACGTGATGTGGTCAAAATGCGTGACGGGACACGGGTCGTCCGCGTCCCCCCCCTCGGTTCCCGGGTTGGGGATGTCCTTGAACCCGGGTAGGAAGTGTCCCTCGTACCCGCTCTTGTCGAGGAGAGTGTGGCGGACGTTGCCCACCACGGACCGGACCACGGTGTAGGTGACGGCCCCGCCGCCGCCGTCGTCCCCGTCCCGCACCACGGTGGGCGGGACCAACAGGTCGCAGCCCTGGTCCCGGAGGGACCGGAACGACCTCTCCACGTCCCGCACCTCGAAGCACACGTTGCAGGCGGTGTCCACCGCGTACGGCGAGTGGACGTCGTACAGACACCCCCCTGTCGTCGTCGCGTCGTCATGGTGATGGTGATGCTGATGAGAGTAGCGTTTGTCTCCGAGGCGGAGGGTTTCCTCGCCGTTCAATGTCGGATGACCGGCGTGAGGTCGAGGACGAGGTCTCTCGTTCACCACGAACACCGCCGCGCCTTTCCTGCAGGCGAACTGTCTCGCGTCGTCCGTGATCCTCGCGGCGAACAGGTCAAACTTCAGTTTGGACACGAGGTCGTGGACCACGCTGCCCGCGTGGGACACATGCAGCGATATGTGGTGCACCCGCTTCAAGTAGGCTGCCATGTTGGTCCTCTGACGCGAGGGGGGTGTGTCAGTGTTTATGAAGTAATGTAACGAGTAACGGTAACGTAATGAGTGGCAGTGCCCTTTAAATGTACGGGGGGGTTTGAATTGCAGTGTTCGCCAATACAGCCGTCGTTTTTCTTTTGGGTGTGATTTTTTTTTCCCATAAAGGAAGCTCAAATCAAACAATAAAGTGATGTCAAATGTATGTTGATGAAAAATGAATTGCTTAAGACTTAAGTACATTCAACAAAATATCTAATTGTCCGTGTATTCAAAAGTGAGTGTACATTTGGTGTAGTCGTAGTAGTTTATATGCATTTCCATATAATAATAATAATAATAATAATAATAATAATAATAATAATTCAAGAAGCTTTATTTATCCCGGGAAATTACTGTGCAACAGTTGCAATACAAAGGTGCAATACAAAGGTGGGAAGGTAATACAGGGTTAGAGTAAAAATAAGCTAACATAAAATACATAAAATAAAATAAAGGCTAACATAAAATAAATCAAACATTAAACTAAATGCAACAAAATGCAAGCACTTACAGGTAACATAAGTACTAAATGTGACAAAATGCAACAATTGCTGTTAAATGTAGGTAGGCTATATACAATATACAACAATACGCACCGTGCAATTAATAATAATAATAATAATACTGCTACTGTAATACTCCTACTATTATTAATATTATTATTATTAATAATAATAATCGCAGCGTGCAGCCAACTAGGCCTCAGCCAATCACGTTGCGAGCTGGCCCAGATGACGCGTGACGTAGCTCGCTGGGCTTTATTTTGTCTCTGCCACTCAGTTGTGTTTCCATCGCCGCCGCCATTAAAAACAGAAATCATGTAAACCAGTGAGTTATTGGGGTTAACGCGACGCCGTTCTTTGATGTTTCTTCGGATTCGCGGTTGTGATTTAGGAAAGCCGGACATGTGAGTGCCTAAAAGGAGTGGATATAACTTGGAGGGGGGTAATGCGAGATAAGGCGAAGACAGCCGGAGGTTTGTTGTGGATTTAAACTGCAGCCAAGACCACAACTGCAGTGCAAACAGTAAGTTTGCCATTTTGTACAGCTTGCCATTCGTTCAAACGACGCAGTTTTGCTTGGTAGTTAACGAGTCGGTGGACAAAATTTGCCATCGCGACTCCCCAAGATGTGTTTCTCGGTGTCTTGTCGTGTTACGTTAGCTAGTTAGCAGCGAGCGACCTGAACGCCAGTTGTTTCTGCATTGCTCTCATATCGGACCAGTCATGTTAAACCCAGACTGCCTCCTGTGCTCAATACTGTCGTCCATACAAGACTTAAGATGGCTGGGCGACATTATTTCGCCGACATTAACATTCCCGCTAACGACATTTCACCCTTGAAAATGTCGTTAACCCTGCTCCTGGCAGCCATGCAGTTTGATAAAGTACATGTCAGGGTTTGTCAGGGTTTGCCACAATAGTCACTCCACCAGCCCCGCCAGCCTAATTTGGTCTCGAAGTAAAAAAAAAAAAATACATTGCCATTATGTGCCCTCTAGTTTTGTGCAAAGGTCAAACAAAGGCGTTTTTTCAATGCACTTTACTGTGTGTGAATTGTCACCTGTGTTACAGCCTGCCTATCTGGAAGGATCCGCGATGACAGACCAGAGAATGAAGTGGGTCTGCGACTACTGCACCTACGAGAACTGGCCCTCTGCTATCAAGTGCACCATGTGTCACGCTCAGAGGCCCAGCGGCCCCATCATCACAGAGGAGCCTCACTCCCACAGCCCCGGCGTGGACCCAGTGGGCTGGGGCCCCCTCAGGACCGAGGGCAGCAGCGGCGGCGGCGGCGGTAGCGGCCTCGGTGGCGGCGGCGGTCTGATCATCTGCCCGGACTCCAGTGCCAGGCCCAGGGTCAGACCCACCAGCACTACGGAGACCACCAACAAGTGGTCGTGTCAGGTGTGCACCTACTTGAACTGGCCCAGGGCTATCCGTTGCACGCAGTGTCTGAGCCAGCGCCGCAGAGCCCCTAATCCGGCCGAGACCCCCCAGACCTCGGAGCCCAACGCAGGCTGCCACTCGATAGCGCAGCCTCCCGCCGTGGACCCCTGCGAGGAGTACAACGACCGCAACAGACGCCACACCAGACAGTAGGGCTGGGACCATATGCTTATCTCCCAATTTCGATACTATCACGATACTTGCGTGCCAATTCGATATGTATTGCGATTGGATATTATGAGTTATTGCGATTTTTGTTTACTTTTTGAACACTAGACGGTGGTAAAAAGTACACTTCTAGAGACTGTATATCATGAGGCATATTTCCAAAAACAATGCACATCACATGTCAGTCAGTCTTTATGACTTTTATTTCAGCAGCATCATCATGCTATACTGGGAGGCTTTAAGGGAAGGTTACATGCTTCTGTTGATGTAGTGTACGTTTTGTATGCATTTCATGTGAAAACGATAAACATACTGTTTAAAAAAAAAAAAAGATTTTAAAAAAGCATGTGATAATTAAGTGAATTGATTTTATTTTAAATGTATTTTTTCCCATCCCTACTAGACAGTTGCACTGGCCATGTGTGGCATGTAATTACCAGAACTGGCCCAAAACCCTAAAGTGTTTGGCATGCAACCAGCCCAGGCCCAACCATCTGGAATCCATACAGCGGTGTGAGTCGGATGAGACGCCGCCAGCCATTATCAACGAACAGGACGAGACCAGGTGGCGGCTGGGGGGCAGCAGCGGGGGCAGCCAGGGCCAGAGACGACCCCCACCCTCCCCAAAGTGGGAGGCGGAGGTCACCATGGATTTCCAGAGGATCGAGCTTGCGGCGGGTGCTGTGAGCGGGAAAGAGGAGCGGGAGCCGGTGGACTTCAAGAAGCTGAAGCAGATTAGAAACCGAATGAGGAAAACTGACTGGCGGTTTCTTAACGCTTGTGCCGGTGAGTCTCTGAGGGATGTGTCCTCCATTTCTGGGTTATCCCATGTAAAAAGTCAAACATCCACCGCTTTCCATTTATCGTATTAATAGACATCTTTAGAAACGTCATGAAATTCATTGACTGTATGGGTTTTGTGTCTTGCGCCAGTTGCGCTGGTGCATGGATGCGTGTGATGCACTCGGTGCATTGGTGATTAATAAATAAAAAGACACAATTAGAATGACTATATTTAACATTTTATCAGAATACAGGCCTATACCATTATATGAATTTGTTGGGTAGGTCTGGCCCCAAATATTGGGTTTTAATAATCAACGTATTTAGCAGCTATTTCCATGTTAAATGAAGGCAAAAGATACCCAAAAGCTCTACCTACTAATAATAACGGGTTGGTAATTTAATATAAATAAATATTATATTATTATGGTTAACTAGTCATAATGCATATCCATGCCTATGTAGGCATTTTGCCTACAAAGTTGGCATACTAGCTGGTGGTGGACAAGCTGGTGGAGCCACCAAACCACCCATTCTTGTTATTGACCCTGGAACAATCCTGTCTATTGTAGTGGCAGGTTTGTATTGCCCTTCTTCATGATGTCATTTGATGTGATGGCATTGGTGTACACCCTATAGCCTAGTGGCGATAGTTCCATTGTTTTGGCCCAAAGGCTTCAGCTTCCTGCTTGCATTGTTAATGCTTAACTGAGGAGTTCACTCGGCCTGGATTGACCAATGTTAATAATTAGAGTAAACACCTTGCTATTTTGGTAATGAACGCTTGAAGGAATAGTGTGGCATATCCATCACCAATGTGCCCAACATTGTAGTCCAAGTCCACACTGTAGTAGATTAGCAGTTGTTTGTGACCTTTCTTTTTTGTGTACAAGGGAAGCACTTCTCAGCCCTCTCCTCCTGGGCTGGCTTCAGTTTACATGAGACCAACACAAGCAGTGCGCTGTGGCGCATAGGTCATGCTGTAGCAGAGTTCAGTGAAGATGCACGGCTCACTAAGTGGCTTCTAGCCGGAATCTGATCCATCCGTACCCCCATCGACTGAAAGCCCTTTTGGTGTGCAGTCTGTCGTCGCTACCAAGAGGTCCTTTCACAGGGTGAAAGGGTGCCAGTTCCCCCTGGGCGGTGCGGATGAATAGGCCGTCTGGGCAGCAGAGAGAGCGAGAGATGGTGGGGGGGGGGGGGGGGGGGGGGGGGGGGGGAATGGCAAGAGAGTGCAAGAGAGAGAGAGAAGCTCCTGTTAACAGTAGTGCCCTATATGCTGAGACAGGCACCCCAAAAATAGCTCTGACACCGAGCCGTACACGCCAATACAAAAAAACATAAACAAACCCACAAAATATGAGCGCAGCATGTGACTGAATTCATTGCAACCTTTAGCTCAAACAGCCAGCGCAACGTCCATGCTGGAGGCTAAAGAGGAATAGATATTGTTGCTCTCACGCCAGCAGAGTGGACATTCACCTGTGGTCTACATTTTGCCGTATATAGTTTTACTGCCACTTTGCTGTTGTGGTTTCTGTGTATGATATATTGTACTTAGAATAGAATATGGGTTCCCTATAGGGATGCAACGGTTTTCGATATGTTATTGAACCGTTCGGTTTGGCCTGTTCGGTTCGATAGACTCACCTAAACCGCAATATTTCGGTAATACGCGACATTAAACTTTTTATTTAATACAAGGTTATTGCGCGCGCGTAGCCTGGGAGCGATAGAAAGGAGTGCTTAGGACCCAGGGGATGCGTTTTCTCTGACTGTTCAGCTTGCCTCTCCTCAACCTTGCAACAACCAATCAGAATTTTACTGAATTTCCCAAGACCCAATAAGCGCGTTGAAATGCAAATGAAGGGGAGCCATGTGAGAAGAAACAAACTTTACCGGCGGGCGGCTGCATGCATGATCATGGCGAGTGGACGCGAAACAGAGAAAAGGAAATTTGAAGAGGCACCGTCATCTTATAAATCCGCTGTATGGGAACATTTTGGCTTCAGCGTGGAGTATGACGAACAAGGCAAAAAGACCGTCAGCAAACAAAGCACAGTGTGCAAGCACTGGATTCCGCTACATGATAAATGTTCTCGATCATCGCTTCAATATCCCCTCCCGCACGCATTTCAGCAGTAAGATTGTTCCTGAACTGTACGAAGTGTGTGTCAGAATTGTTCACTACTTTTTTGAGGGTGTATAACATAGGGTGACCAGACGTCCCGGTTTTACCGGGACAGTCCCGATTTTGAGTTGCGTGTCCCGAGTCCCGACAAAAGCCTGTCGGGACGCTAAAGTGTCCCGGTTTCCACCAACCACTATGAAATGTCCCCTGTTGTCAATCGCGCAACCGAAATGTTCCGCCAGCACCCCCCCGCCCCCCGCAAAGTGTCCCGGTTTTAGGTTCAGGAAATATGGTCACCCTAGTATAACAGTTAAGTATTTTCTTTAAATGTGTGAAGAAGAGTGAGTTTATTGAATAATGTAAATAATTACACATTACTTTATGCTGCACTTCACTATGGATAATATTGCCTGTTTATGACAGAAGGCAATGATGGTGTTCTTTTCTTATAATACATTTTTGTGATTCTGCTTCATCTGTGTCTGGCTATGCATTTAATATTTTCTCTGTAAGTAGAAGCACATTGTTGATTTGAAATAGAAAAGGCAAATATAACCTCCTGTATGCTAGAGCCAAGATAATATTGATATATTGAAACCGAACCGTTACCGTGGCCCAAAAACCGTGATACAAACCGAACCGTGGCAAAACTGTACCGTTGCATCCCTAGTTCCCTATGTATAATATTATACGTCGGGTATGACTTGAGATGGTAATGTTTCTTGGGAAGATCCCCTGCCCTTTTGCGTTGAAGTGAAATGTGGGTGTTGTTGTGGATGAAGGAAATGACTGGGCTGTTGGACCCAATGACTCAGTATGGACAAAAGCAGTACTTCCTCAGTGCTCTGTCCAAGCTAGCTGTGATTTTCCCACAGTATTTCTACATACATTCTACATGTACAACATTTTTTAGAATGACTATTTTTTTGGAGCAGCTTATTTGGGTCTCATAATCGGATGAATCCCATTGATTGGCATTTTCCGCCAAAAGGAAGCAGATTCTGTTTTGGTAATGTTCTTTTGTTGGATTAAACCAACAAATATGCTGAGAGACAATGCCTCCTCCCGGAGAGAATGGCAGTTTGTATCGTAACATTAACAGGCCTAACTTGTTCCATGTTTTGTGCTTAGGAGCAAAGTTACACAAGCAAATGGAAGAAAAGACCTTATTCCCCTAGTGGCCATCTTGGTTCTATCTTGGTTCTAAACACTAGCTGGGTGGTGGAGTTCCAGGTCCATTCAGTTCACTATATGCAGTAACTAATCAGGTTATTTTTTTTGTGTCTAATTGTGGAATACAAAACTGTGAGCTCTGCCATACACTACCCTGCACCATGATATAAACATAAGCTCTCTCTGCTATACAGCAGCCCTAATCCCTTTCATATTTAACTTGTATGGAGCGGGGATGTGGGGGTGGTGGTGTGTTGTCTGCAAAATGCCCCCATCAGGGGGGGCGGTGTTCTTGGCCTGTCCCAGCGCCAGCCCTGTTCAAGGTGACATGCCAGAGTGTGTTTTTAAAATTTGTCCGGGACCCGTCTCCCACCACCTTCCTCCTACGTGTAACAGATGTGTGGATGCGTGGTGGAGGCAGGGAGGGCAGTTTATGTGCACAAAGTGCCGGCCGCCTGCCAACTGTCTCGAAGAGCAGTTGGCGCATTAGCCTGTGTTCTGCTGTTTGCTGTTTCCCCAGCCTCTGATGCCTCTGAGCTCACCTGCCACTCTCCTCACACACTAGATTCGGATGCTGGTGACAACAACAACAACAACAACAACACATGCTGTCTCTGTCTCTGTCTCTGTCTCTCTCTCTCTCTGTCGCTGTCGCTGTGTCTCTCTCTGTCTCTGTGTGTAGAGTACCACTACTGGTCGATGCCATGATAGGGCTGGGCAACAATTCAATATTATGGATTATCTTCTTTGAATGGTATTTTAATGAAATGAAGATATTGACTTATCGTGATACGTGATATATATATATTTTTTGTATAACTGAGTTACGGTGAGAAGATATGCCCATAAAACGATTAAATATCAGGTTTGAAACCTCAGAGAGAAAGGAAAACTAGTTTTAGTCTGATACCATACTTTACAATTTCCACATGCTTCAATGTAATGACCCTCAGTTAGACAGTTTAGAATGGTATTTTGAATTCATAAGCATATCGGGATATTTATCGATATTGTGTAAAATTACCCATAATTATCGTGATAATACATTTTTCCATATTGCCCAGCCTTTGCCAAGGTCATCGAATCTCACTCATTAATTTCTGTCATGGTTAGCACCTCTGATGCTCTCTCTCTGGCCCTCTCTCTCTGAGTGGGTGACAGATGAGGTTTTTTTCCATTCTTGCGGGTACAGTAATTGGTATTGACTTCTAGCTGTATGACATGCAGTCACTCCATGATGTATGGGGCTCCAACGATCCCCACAAGCTGTCTCTTCCATCCTTTCATATCGTTGCCAATACACACACGCATGCTCGTGCACGCGCACACACTCGCACTGTTCTGGAGACAGACCAAGAGACAGCCTAATCCAGTCCTCAATTTGTCTCACTTGAATGGAGCGCTCATCGCCATCTTGAAAGTGCAGAACTGAAGTCTTTACGCCAGGGGCGAAATTCCCAGGGGCGACGTGTCCCCACCAATGTTCAAAGAGGGCTAATTTGTCCCCACCCAATATTCCAGCGTAACATCCAGTGATCTGGCTTTGCGGATGAAGTGGCGCATTCGCCGGCCGGTTTTTCAACAATTTAACATTTAAGTACATCTCTCTGTGGCTTAAGCAGACATTGTGGAATACATGGTTGGCTCAAAGTTAACATGGGGTTTATGTAATTGGAAGACCTCCACGCTCCTGACCCGATTGGTTCCCCCCACCATTTCGCCCCTGCTTTATGCGGATTGGTTTAAAAGTCAGTGGTTGTTAAACGTAGTCCGACTCTGCCAGCATTGCACCGTTTGTTTACATTGTACATCTTTGGAGATTCTTTAGGAGAGACCAGTAGTCTGTGTAGTACATCAATGCTGTAATACAAGACTTAATATTATGGAAGAATTCATTTAATTTGGACAAATATTTAAATCGATTATCAATGCATATGATACATGGCCATTTATTCAAAATCCTGCCCATGACAAATCCTGCCCTCTCCAAAGGAGATCCATATCATTTTAGTAATTATTTAGCATTGTGTCATTATTATGTTTTGTGTAATGCAATTTGTCATTGTTTTGAAAAAAGTGTTTAGGTTTATTATTGCTATTATAATGAAAGATGTATGAAAGATATGAAATGATGTGTGAAAGTGTGGTCTTATATATATATATATATATATATATATATATATATATATATATATATATATATATATATATATATATATATATATATATACACACTCACCGGCCACTTTATTAGGTACACCTGTCCAACTGCTCGTTAACGCAAATTTCTAATCAGCCAATCACATGGCAGCAACTCAATGCATTTAGGCATGTAGACATGGTCAGGACGATCTGCTGCAGTTCAAACCGAGCATCAGAATGGGGAAGAAAGGTGATTTAAGTGACTTTGAACGTGGCATGGTTGTTGGTGCCAGACGGGCTGGTCTGAGTATTTCAGAGACTGCTGATCTACTGGGATTTTCATGCACAACCATCTCTAGGGTTTACAGAGAATGGTCCGAAAAAGAGAAAATATCCAGTGAGCGGCAGTTCTGTGGGCGCAAATGCCTTGTTGATACTAGAGGTCAGAGGAGAATGGCCAGACTGGTTCGAGCTAATAGAAAGGCAACTGTAACTCAAATAACCACTCGTTACAACAGAGGTATGCAGAAGAGCATCTCTGAACGCACAACACGTCGAACCTTGAGGCGGATGGGCTACAGCAGCAGAAGACCACACCGGGTGCCACTCCTGTCAGCTAAGAACAGGAAACTGAGGCTACAATTCGCACAGGCTCACCAAAATTGGACAATCGAAGATTGGAAAAACGTTGCCTGGTCTGATGAGTCTCGATTTCTGCTGCGACATTCGGATGGTAGGGTCAGAATTTGGCGTCAACAACATGAAAGCATGGATCCATCCTGCCTTGTATCAACGGTTCAGGCTGGTGGTGGTGGTGTAATGGTGTGGGGGATATTTTCCTGGCACACTTTGGGCAAGGTGTACCTAATAAAGTGGCCAGTGAGTGTACACTCACCGGCCACTTTATTAGGTACACCTTGCTAGTACCGGGTTGGACCCCCTTTTGCCTTCAGAACTGCCTTAATCCTTCGTGGCACAGATTCAACAAGGTACTGGAAACATTCCTCAGAGAGTTTGGTCCATATTGACATGATAGCATCACGCAGTTGCTGCAGATTTGTCGGCTGCACATCCATGATGCGAATCTCCCGTTCCACCACATCCCAAAGGTGCTCTATTGGATTGAGATCTGGTGACTGTGGAGGCCATTTGAGTACAGTGAACTCATTGTCATGTTCAAGAAACCAGTCTGAGATGATTCGCGCTTTATGACATGGCGCATTATCCTGCTGGAAGTAGCCATCAGAAGATGGGTACACTGTGGTCATAAAGGGATGGACATGGTCAGCAACAATACTCAGGTAGTCTGTGGCTTTGACACGATGCTCAATTGGTACTAATAAGCCCAAAGTGTGCCAGGAAAATATCCCCCACACCATTACACCACCACCACCAGCCTGAACCGTTGATACAAGGCAGGATGGATCCATGCTTTCATGTTGTTGACGCCAAATTCTGACCCTACCATCCGAATGTCGCAGCAGAAATCGAGACTCATCAGACCAGGCAACGTTTTTCCAATCTTCGATTGTCCAATTTTGGTGAGCCTGTGCGAATTGTAGCCTCAGTTTCCTGTTCTTAGCTGACAGGAGTGGCACCCGGTGTGGTCTTCTGCTGCTGTAGCCCATCCGCCTCAAGGTTTGACGTGTTGTGCGTTCAGAGATGCTCTTCTGCATACCTCTGTTGTAACAAGTGGTTATTTGAGTTACAGTTGCCTTTCTATCAGCTCAAAACAGTCTGGCCATTCTCCTCTGACCTCTAGCATCAACAAGGCATTTGCGCCCACAGAACTGCCGCTCACTGGATATTTTCTCTTTTTCTGACCATTCTCTGTAAACCCTAGAGATGGTTGTGCGTGAAAATCCCAGTAGATCAGCAGTCTCTGAAATACTCAGACCAGCCCGTCTGGCACCAACAACCATGCCACGTTTAAAGTCACTTAAATCACCTTTCTTCCCCATTCTGATGCTCGGTTTGAACTGCAGCAGATCGTCCTGACCATGTCTACATGCCTAAATGCATTGAGTTGCTGCCATGTGATTGGCTGATTAGAAATTTGCGTTAACGAGCAGTTGGACAGGTGTACCTAATAAAGTGGCCGGTGAGTGTATATCTCTGTCTTAACACCAGTAAAATAATTGCAGACCACACTATCACACATCATGATATGTTCACCTATACACAGACACTTACCTGCGTAAACTGTCCCTACACCGTACTAATACAACTCTCCCTCTGTCTCTCTCGCTCTGTCTCTCTGGTGGCTGCGCTGCAGGCGTTGTCGAGGGTGACCTGGCAGCGGTGGAGGCCTACAAGTCGTCCGGCGGTGACATCGCTCGCCAGCTGACTGCCGACGAGGTGCGTCTCCTGAACCGCTCGTCGGCGTTCGGTGCGGGCTTCACCCTGGTGCACCTTGCTATCCGCTTCCAGAGGCAGGACATGCTGGCTGTCCTACTCACAGAGGTATGTGTGTGTCTGTGTGGTGGGTGGGGAACACTCAACAAGCCAAGAATGGGTAATGTGATTCAAAAAGCGAATTATTATATTTGTTGTTGAATATGCTGCCTCTGCCAAAATAAATCAATAATTTGTCATCTTGTTTTGGGCCAAAGGCGTCTCACACACACACACACACACACACACACACACACACACACACACACACACACACACACACACACACACACACACACACACACACACACACACACACACACACACACACACACACACACACACACACACACGAAGGGAGGGGATGTGTTCATTTATGCTACTCGTCTTTGATCGTATCTCTGCTGAGGTCCGGCACAAACAATATGTAATAGTCCCTCCATTGTCCAGGGGGGGGATTGTGCTTTACGGATTAGCCAATGGATTAACCAGGCTAACGTCTTGCCCTTGGGTCCCGAATGGACATCATGCTACACAGCCGCAACACACCACAACCCAGGCAGGACTAGACACACTCCCAGGCATAAACTGTAGCACTTCTACGATGATGATTTATGCAACCGTCATCGACTCAGAATGACTGTTGGTGGATGGGCTTGATCCTGCAACTTCTTATCGACATCGATGAACTGTAAAAATATTTTTGATGCAAAGAATGAATACAGTAGCAGGTTGACCGTGGCTAACGTAACGTCTCAGTAGGAACTGTTGAGGATAGTAGAGGATAGTATATGGAAGGCCTAAAACTAGTTTTCCTTTCTCACTGACGTTTCAAACCTCATACTTGATCATTTTAAAGGCATATCCTCTGATCGCAAATTCATTTAGACAATACAACTTAAGTCTCGCGATAAGTCGATATCTTAATTTCATGATGATACAATACTATTCAAAGACGATAAACGATAATATTCAATTATTGCCCAGCCCTTTATCTACATCCCCCACTGTGGACTAGCCACACACACACCCCAGCGTGTCTAAACGTTGGTTTGTGGTCCCTCAAGGTGAGCCAGCACGCGGCCAAGTGCATCCCCCCAATGGTGTGTCCCGAGCTCACGGAGCAGATCCGCAGGGAGATCGCCTCCTCGCTGCACCAGCGCAAGGGAGAATTCGCCTGCTACTTCCTGTCCGACCTGGTCACCTTTACCCTGCCTGCAGGTAACCACCACCACCCTCATGGCTTTACTTTGCATGTTTTATTGTATTTTATATAACTAGTGCAGTGCCCATTGAAAACGTTGTATACGTCCCTGTTTGGAACGGGCTGATTGCTTGGCCTCTGGTATTGCTGCTTGCAGCTTTGCTCAAGATCGGCTCGTCCAAACAACTTCTCACTCAACACTGCACTTCCTCGGGTCCTCAGCAGTATACCCGCCAAGTCTGAAGTTGATCAGATGAACGGTTGTCGAGAAAACCGAAGGACAGACATACAGAGACTCCTCCATTTATAGTTGGATTTAGAAGTTATTCTGTCAATTACTGGCTCTTTACTCTAGCAGCCAGTCAGTGTGTGAGGACAGGTTTTATGTGCAGGAAAGTCACTCTTTACTGCACAGAAATGAAATCTGTGGCAAGTCGTCAGTGTGCCATCTTTAAAACTTTTACGATCCAATCATATCACGCTTGTCTCTATAATAGTTCCTCCCAACAACATCAGTATGCTGCCTTTAATGGAGCGAGCTCTAATGATGTTTGAAGACATGGGGCCGAGCAGCAGTCTATGCTGCTCTCTGGCATAATGTCCGGATTTTAACAATGTGTACTTTGCTGTTTTAAGAGTAACCGTTTGTAGGTCGATGACCCAATCTTTTTGTGTGTTATTGTGCGGTTATGATGTAACCCCCAGTTTAGCTCCACAGTTTGTTCTTGCTTGCCGTCTTTCTTTTTTTTGTTTTTCCTTTCTTTTCTCTTTCTCTCTCCGTCTGTCTTTCTCTTTCTCTTCCTCTTTCTCTTCTACTCCGGTCTCTGTCTCTGTCTCTCTTATCTCTCTTGTCTATCTCCCTCGCACTAGCGCCTGTAGCATTCACTATTGAGGTTGAGAATAACTGCCACACACACACACACACACACACACACACACACACACACACACACACACACACACACACACACACACACTGTAACCACATGCAGCCCCCAGCTCATGTTTACAGTGGAGCCTATTGATGAAATGTCAGCCTCTGAATGGAATCCCCACAAGCCGTCCGCGCTGTCCGCCTGTGACCATCGCCGCTTGTGTATTGTGTGCCACCGGCGCATCTGCTGCACGGGAGCTCGTGGGAAGATGAAAATGTCACCGACGTACCGAAACCTTGCCCTTCCTTTTTTTTTTTTAATTCAGACATTGAAGACCTGCCACCTGCCGTCCAAGAGAAGCTGTTCGACGAGGTGCTGGACCGCGACGTGCAGAAAGGTATGGACCGAGTGCTCCTCACGATTCAGCGGCGGGGCACAATGCCTCCGCCTTGGCTTCCGTTCTGACCGTTCATGGGAAACTTGTGGTAGGTGTATGTCAGATGTTGAAAACGACGTGCCACATTATGTAAATCGGGTCCGGGTGACTTAGGGAGGGGGTTTTGCAGTTGCACAGCTGCACAGAGAAGTGCGGAGGAGAGGATCATTCTGAGGGGGGGAATAAAAAGGACAAAGTCTCCATTTTATGTGACGTTTTGGGTCAACCTGACGATACAAGTATTGCGTAGGAAGTAGAGGTGCGCGGATGGCGGTTACAGCCGCGGACTCCGCGGTTAAACCGCGGATCGGGCGGATGACCTTACGAAAAATAATATTTTAATTAAATTCGGGCGGGTGGCGGTTGAACCAATCAAATGAAAAGATATATATAAGTTACATTGTTAAATATTGTTACTTGCATCCGATAAAAACGAGCACACTTTTTCTTCTCGCGTCAGCAGCGCCCGCGGATGGCGGGCGGGTGCGGTTTTGAAATTGGTCAAAAAACGTTGGTGCGGATGGATGGCGGACGGATGATGAGTTTTGTGATGCGGTTGCGGATACAATAATAGCCCATCCGCGCACCTCTAGTAGGAAGCAAAGAATCCCAGTTCTCGCATTAATCATTTAATTACATTTTTCGTGTATACAGGATGTTTAGCAGAAACATTGTGTTTTTGTTTCTCTGACTCTGATGTCCCTGGCTGGTAGGTTTGTTTCACTCGCCTATGGAGTGGCTGGCCATTTGGCCGATGGGCAAAAAAAGTTAATTTTGCCCTCTACGTGTGTCCATCCCCCACCCCCCCACCCCGCAATCCCGGGTGCAGAGCTGGAGGAGGAGTCCCCCGTCATTAACTGGTCCCTGGAGCTCGGCACGCGCCTGGACAGCCGGCTCTATGCCCTGTGGAACCGCTCGGCTGGGGACTGCCTGCTGGACTCGGTGCTGCAAGCCACCTGGGGTATCTACGACAAGGACTCTGTGCTCCGCAAGACGCTGCACGACTGCCTGCACGACTGCTCACACTGGTGAGCACCGGCCGCCTGTGACGTTGCCGTCAGCTGAGCTTCATCAGCTACTTCATCTCCGAGCTAGGGCAGCAGCCGCTACCCATTATCTTCATAGTCGATTATTGTTACGCTTAATCATTTGAGAAAATGTCATAAATAATAGCAAATGTGGGTGTTTTGTCCAGTATGAAAGGGGCCCAAGGGTTCATCTTCCTCTGAGCGGTGGTACAGGGGGAGGGGCTGGTATATGTGCTCATGGCGCGCGTGCGTGTGTTTGTGTGTAGGTTCTACACACGCTGGAAGGAGTGGGAGTCGTGGTACTCCCAGAGCTTCGGTCTCCATTTCTCCCTCCAGGAGGAACAGTGGCAGGAGGACTGGGCCTTCATCCTCTCCCTGGCCAGCCAGGTACCCTGGGGAGGCTGGGGAAGTTTGGCTCTATGCTAGGGGTTTCACAACTACTGATTTTGACAAGTTGCCAAGATTTTCAGAATAGTAGTCGACGACTAATGGTAGTCGTCGACGACTAATGGTAGTGTAACATGTAAAGAAAACAAAATAGTCATTAGGTTATTCTAAACAAAGGAACAAAATAATCAGTTGTCATCAACAGAGTCCGGCCGTTCCACTGGCAGCTAGGTTGCTGTGACGACAGACGTAAACACAAACGATACACCAGCGCTGTATTTTTTGCACGATATATAACGTTACATATAGTAAACACTGCAACAATGAACAACAGCATTTTACATTTCACATTATTATTTATTTTAAAACTGATGTTGTCAACGACTAGATGACTGATGCCAACAGCACCGACGAGTGGTTATAGCAGTCGACTAGTTGGTGAAACCCCTAGGCTGTGCCCGAAATCAATCACTCATTCACTACTCCCTACTCACCATCTAGGGAGTTCTGTGTAGAGGACGATTATTAATGCTGTCGCATAATTAAAAAGTCGGCTGGTAGACTAACCATAATAAATACCGGCATGTATTTTTGTGATAAATGAGCGTATTTTCATGTGTGACTGACTGCAGGCCCACCATTGAGATGGTGGATATTTCCCAGACTGCTTGTAGTTGGATATTTGCTCTCCCTGTTAATACTGAAAATAACCTACCACCAAATAACCGCTAAAGCATCCCTTTAGTCTTAAATCAGACACGCTTATATTTGGGTATTAGAGGGTTGCGCTTGTATATTTTAAACGTTGCCTCTATTTTTCCAAATGGAGGGCAACCGGCGTGCTTGGCATACAATGTGAGAATGGCCAAGTTGAGTGGCCGGTTTCCACGACGACGTTGACGCACGAAACCATCGCATGCTTCCGTCAAATGTATGCACTGTCAGGGGCCGCGCACACACTATGATGCCCTAACGATGTGCTCTCTGCATGGGGTTCACACCGTCGAGCTCTCGGCACGGGTCTCGGGTGGGTGACACACACACACACACACACACACACACACACACACACACACACACACACACACACACACACACACACACACACACACACACACACACACACACACACACACACACACACACACACACACAGAGGGGTATTTTTAGCCATGTTGTTGGGACCGGATCACCCGAGATGCAGGATAATGCCTCGCGTGTGAACGGGAGCAAAGTCAGCTGAAGGAAGGACAGTAAAGTTAAGTCAGCCTAAGTAGAGGTGGGGTGAGGCGATTTCACGTAATTTACAGTGTAAAGGGTAGTGACAAGACCTGCTGATGATGTATATCTGTTGAGGGGACGGAGTGACGACATGTAAAAAAAAAAACTAAAACGACTTCAGATGATAATGAAGACGTTAAAGCTAGGAGGAGGATGACACTTTCTTTTGTTTGCATTTCAAGTGAGAAAACGCAAAGAAAAAGACTTGAAAGAAAGGCAGAACCCCAAAGGAAAGATGCATATCATGCAGATGGGACTGGGGAATTAGCTCGGGGGTGGATGTGGGGGTTAGGAGGGGATATTGCATAATAAAGTCGCAAGGCAGACGGATGCAGCATCTGCTCTTCCAACTCGTGACCCGGGGGATTACAGACGTTGAGCCAGCGGTCAGCCGCGCCACGAGGAACATAAACACGCTGTCAGCTACCGCCCCCCCCCCCCCCCCCCCCCCCCCGTGTGTGTGTGTGTGTGTGTGTGTGTGTGTGTGTGTGTGTGTGTGTGTGTGTGTGTGTGTGTGTGTGTGTGTGTGTGTGTGTGTGTGTGTGTGTGTGTGTGTGTGTGTGTGTGTGTGTGTGTGTGTGTGTGTCTCTTTCCATTGGCACTTTTGGCTGCGCTGAGGCAAACCATGCAGCGTTGATTTTTGGGTTTTCAACTGACGTGCCGAGTCAAACCCAGTCAAGCCAAGCCAGCACATGTGTATGAAAAAAGGGCCGTCAGATGAACCACTCAACGTTCTCCTTTCCAACGTCACGCTACTGTGTTGTCCCTTCAGCTCCGAGGACAACGTCACACTACTGTGTGTTGTCACTTCAGCTCCAAAGATTGCGACACAGAGCAGCATTGCAGTTAATGCGGCAGATGATCGGACCACACAGAGATTGCAACACGTCTCCTGTGTTTCATGAGCTGCGCTTAAGTCAAATACAGAGATGTAGTCACTTCCCAATGTCTGACGATGGAGACACAGGGACACGCTCTCAATAAACCAATGAGCCATTCCTCATTGACCGCGATTGTCAGTCGCAGATGTCAGCAGTCAACCGATTGATTCAATAAAATGCATTTGCCGTATTCGAATAACCACAAATATTTGACAATTAATCATAGAATCCTACATTGCAGAGTGCAATCATCCAGTTGATTGCTAATCCATATCCATTTTAGATGACCATGGCTGGCTTCACTAAAACATCCGTTAACGTTAACATATGTAATTTGGCAAAATGACTTCCTTGTACCGATCCTGCCGAAGAGTGTTTAGCGTGAGCGCGCCTGCTGTGAATGTACTAATGGCAATATAGCACTTTGGTCTTTTGGGATCAATGTGCGTCAGTCAATACGAGTTAGTACAGCACACCCAAGACAATGGATGGTTTGATCAACCAGACCAGTATTGTCCTTTTAATATTGAATTCTCATGTAATGACCAGAGACTCTGATATTGTGTATGGAAGCCAAATACTTACTTTAATAATTTGCTGAATATTTTTGTATTATTATTATTATTATTATTATTATTATCATTATTATTAACAAGGAATTATGAAATATTAATTGTTTATGGATTTATTTATTTAATGATCAATTATGATTTGAATGAACGCTGAATGGAGCGAAAGGCTCCGGTGCGTGTTGTCTACCCCTTGGTAGACGGGTGACCACATATTCCTTACCAGGTGTGCACATTATGGCAGGTGGGTACTCGGGTATTTGATCGCACAGAAATGTGCCTATCCCTCCGTTCTGGTAAGAACGATCCATTTTTTTGGGCAGAAAATCTTTGGAAAATAAATAACGAGGAAAAGTTGTGATTTATTGGATGTCTCCTGGGCGTGTCAAACACAAACGCATATCCTTGCAACCACAAGAGCAAAATATAGTGAATGGAAAATGATTGCTCTTTTATTGTGCGTGTCTTTCAGCCTGGGGCCAGCCTGGAGCAGACACACATCTTTGTCCTTGCTCACATCCTCCGCCGGCCCATCATAGTGTACGGAGTCAAGTACTACAAGAGCTTCCGTGGCGAAACACTGGGCTACACACGCTTTCAAGGTCAGTACACCCACTTTTACAGTCAGTACACCCGCTTTCAAGGTCAGCCGCCACTGGCGTCTGACCCTATCTACCTATCTATCTCCTACTGTAGCAGTATGGAGTGTACGGCTTCAGTAACTGTTAACTGCATTATGAACCTCCATTCTCTGCCATTCATACTTGATTACTCCTCTACAAGAGATGGCCACTAGTGCATCGGGTTAGCACTCTTTCCTGCTCCCTGCCATGATTAACTGCATTCCCATTGGTCGAAACCTCTTTGGCCGCTGCATCTGATTGTCTGTTGTACACCCTGACGTTTAGGTGTGTACTTGCCGCTGCTGTGGGAGCAGTCCTTCTGCTGGAAGAGCCCCATCGCGCTGGGCTACACACGGGGCCACTTCTCTGCCCTGGTGGCCGCCGAGAATGACGGCTACGACAACCGCGGCGCTGGTGCCAACCTGGACACGGACGACGACGTCACAGTCACCTTCCTGCCACTGGTGGACAGCGACAGGAAGCTGCTGCACGTCCACTTCCTGTCTGCGCAAGAGGTCGGGAACATTCCTCCAAATATATATATAAATACAATTATATTATTTTTAAATTTTGTTTTTAATTGTGCCTTGAAATTCCAAATTCAAATTACATTTTTATGATTCATTGTCGTCATCTGTATTGTTTTTAGAGAAAACATGTCAAATATATCACATTTATAAACCGTTTGTGTAAACATTACTTTGGACTACACTCAAATTCCAGTCACGTTTTCTCCTTTCAATCGAGTGTAGTATTTTGTCGGTTTTGTTTTTAGAGAACAAGGAAGAATAAAAAATGTACTATTATGCGGGGGTGCGCGTAATAGTAACACACCGCAGACCTACGGCCGACGGGGGGGGTGGATGCGTGGTGTGTTACTATTGCACTCTCAAAAAGGAGGACAAATACGCGTCCGGCTTGATGCTGCGCCGGACAGGGCTTTGAAAAACCGGACAGTCTGGCCTAAAGCCGGACGCGTATTTGTCCTCCTTTTTGAACCCGCGCCTCCCCGGGAGAGTGTACGCGCCCCCCCAGGGGGGCGCGCCCCACCGGTTGAGAACCACTGGTCTAATTCTACCGTTTACTTTTTGTAATGACCTCGGTCAACTGTAGTGCTTTGTTGCTGTAATTGACTCCCGGATCCCTAATATTGTGTGTGTGTCCATGTGTGTGTGTCCATGTGTGTGTCCGTGTCCGTCCCCACGCCCGCTCATACATCAGATGGGCAACGAGGAGCAGCAGGAGAAGCTGATGCGCGAGTGGCTGGACTGCTGCGTGACGGACGGCGGCCTGCTGGCGGCCATGCAGAAGAGCTCGCGGCGACGCAGCCCCCCTCTGGTCACCCAGATGGTGGAGAGGTGGCTGGACCGCTACCGCCACCCCCACCCCCGCACCACCCTCTCCGACGGGGAGGAGGAGGACGACGAGGACGAGTGAGGTGCTCACACAGGGAGAGAGATAGAGAGGGAGGCAGAGAGAGATAAGATGTCAAAGGGGAAAACAGGGAGAGAGAGAGGCAGCTAGGAGAGTGTTTTCCAGAGGCCTGCTGCCAATGTCGGACTCCTCCCAGCCTTACCCCTGTGTGGGCCTCGTGTGCTGGGCGTCTCCACAAGCACTAAGGAGAGAGAGTGGGAGGGGGGGAGATGGACAAAGAGATGGTGGTGGGGAGGGGCTTTGGGTAAAGGACTGGCAGCAACTCCAGCCAATGCTACGTCAACGGAGACAGCAACTCGGTGATGAGGGAGTGGGGGTGTGGGGTCTTGAAACTGCTGCCGTGCAAAGATGGAGTACCTTTCATTTTTTTTCTTTTTGTCCTTTTCCCAATCCTGTAAAGTTGTGATGCTGCATGTGTTGTGTGACATCAAGAGAAAGCAAATGGTTATTTCATCCACTCACCCCCCCCCCCCCCACCCCCTGCCACCCCTCCACTGCAGGTACCCACTGTCTGACCCGCCCCCCCTCACAATTTTCACACTTCATCCATACTTGATGTGAGGACAATAATTACGGTTGCAACGCTAGGTCACAAATAACTACTAGCACGCATAGGACATATATCAATATATATATATTTAAGGATATTCCGAAATGGCACTTGATGGCAAACATAATTAAGAGAATAAGCGGAATTGTGTGTGTGTGTGTGTGTGTGTGTGTGTGTGTGTGTGTGTGTGTGTGTGTGTGTGTGTGTGTGTGTGTGTGTGTGTGTGTGTGTGTGTGTGTGTGTGTGTGTGTGTGTGTGTGTGTGTAAAACATGTATCCCTGTGTGTGTGTATTAATTATGGCTTAAAGATCATCTATTTTTCCGATTGTGAACTCCTGTTTTGTTAAAGCCTTGTTTAGGAGCCTTGGGAGGCGGGGCTTGTATTTAATGACGTAGGGATGTGTGCCGAGAGGACGGCTGTATCATTCACATCCGCTGTTCCTTGCTTCTTCTTTCTGTTTGATGCGTTTGTACTGGGAACCAGTTGAAACCAGATTAAACGGCTGGCCTGGGAAGGCCATGGCCATGTTTACTGTCATTGTGTTTGTTTGCTTTTGCTGTGCTACTTCATAGTACTTCGTTATGATGAGTGGCTGACATTTGGCGTGGAAAAAAGTAAATGCTCCACTTTTTCTAAGGAGTGGATTAACATTAAACTTGACTGACAATCCTCTTCTTATTTGCATATGTCCTGTGCGTTTAGGTTACTTTGGCAGCGGCCTTTAGCGCTTTTTAATATGGGGAATTACTGACTACTTTTCCATTCAAAATGTGCCATAGAAAACATTGTAGGTTATTGCTGCATGAATTTAATAACTGGTTGAATAACAGACTTCTTGCAGTGCTGAATTTATTAGTTTTAGGAAAAAATGAAGTAAAAAAGCAGAAGTTAAAGACAAAATCATAATAATAACACTAACTCAGTGTGACATATACCCAAGACATTTTCTCAAAAGCTGGCCCACAACGAAACTGTTAATCACAATTTTATCTATCCAGTAGATAGAATTGCTATAACTTATACTGTGTGCATATCGTTAAATATAAATATTCTATTAAAGATTGTGTGACGACTGACCTGACGGTATGGTGTTTGTCGATGCTGCCAGGCAGCCTCATCTCATTGCACTGTGGCGCCACCGTGTGGCGGCCAATGGGAGCTAACGGTCCTAATAGCGCGCGCACACACGCACACACACACACAGGTTTTGTTACTCATGTTTGAGTATTTTATTTGAACTGCATTGAACTGCACTGAATGCTAAATGTTCACCTTGTACAAGAAACAAATACAAACACTCACACTAAAAAAAAAACAAGAACATACTGCTGGCTGCCTCTTCTATTGTCGGGACACTACGCATGAGTTTCTGCTATTGCTCCGAGTACTGGATGCCCCAAAGTAACCTGGCCTTCAATTGAACGAAAATATAATAGAAAAAGAGTGGACCACATAGGACTATGGTTATAGGTACATTTAACTAGGCAATACAAATCTAACAGGACTCTTTAAAACTCTGTCAACACCAAAACATGGGATGTGTCTCGTATATAAAAATACCACAATGAAGAAGATGAAGGAAGAGAGAAAATAGCCATAATACTCATAAGTCATTCTTTTTTTCTTTTTTTTTCTCCACAAAAAACATACTTTTAAAAACCAAGGAAAAAAAAAAAAAAAGAATTTGCAAAAAAAGTTGTTTTTTTATTCCTGAGTCATTAAGGAACGGAGTTTATCTTTTAACCCTTTCCTGCCTGCGGAGCTGTCCGATGCGCTAACTGCGCATGCGTCGTGGGAGGTGTGCGTGTGGATGGGTAATGATACGTCAGATGTGGCGCCGCCTGCTGGTCGTCATGTGGCCACGTGGCGCAGCGGGAGCCGTTCCCCCTGCAAGGGTCCTTTCCTTTCCTCCTTTCCACACTAGGGTCCTTCATTTGACGGCTCGCATCCTTTTTTGTGACGTAGGCCACACAACAATTTAACAAAAACAACAACATACAAATAACTACTTGGTATCAAACTCAACGAAAAAACAAGTCACAAAATAGTCCTTCACTTACATCATCCAAACTCAAAGTCAGGTAGTACCTAGCAGGTAAATATATATATTTAACTATATGTTGTTTTTTTTTGTTTCATTGTTTTAGTGCTGGGTGATCGCGGGGCTTTCGATTATCATTTTGATGTTATTCGTAGCCGCTGTTATAAATGTAATATTCCCCACAACAACAAACTATCTAGGGCAATTAAAACTCCGTCGTAGGAAAGGGTTAAAACTCACTCTCGAGATTACCATTAATGGAGAGCAATCTAATCTTTTCCTTTTTTTTTTTTTTCTTTTTTTTTTGAGTTCGATAAATGATAAATATATATTTGTGTACGCGCATACATGTTCAAAAGGTCATTTCGGGTCTCATTTGCTCCTGTCAAACCAAAGATCAAAAGAAACAAGAAAAGGCGAAAACACAGAACTGAACTGGAGGCAGTAAGAACAAACATTAGTAGAGGAAAAAGAGTGTGTGTGGCTTTGTATGAGTGGTAGCTGGGCGTGTGTGTGTGTGTGTGTGTGTGTGTGTGTGTGTGTGTGTGTGTGTGTGTGTGTGTGTGTGTGTGTGTGTGTGTGTGTGTGTGTGTGTGTGTGTGTGTGTGTGTGTTGGCTAAATTCCAGTAGCACAAGATGCAACAGTTTGTATTTTTCTTTTTTCTCGGGAGCTTTGAGGTGTAGGCCTACATGTAGAGGAAGAGGTCAGGGTGTGTGTGTTGTGTGTGTGTGTGTGTGTGTGTGTGCGCGGATGCAGAGTCTTATCAATGCGTGGCTTTGCAAGTCTCCCAACGTGCTTCGACAAAAACAGAAAAACACCGGACTGTTCCTCCAGAATAACAAGCTGGTCCGAAAGAAAACAAAAAAACCAGAACCTAAATGCTTACTGAACTTTACACCCAAAGTTCAAAGAGACCGACAGAGAGATAGAAACTAGAGAGTAAAAACTCAACAACAAAAAAAAGGTCAAAGTAAAAACATGGCCACACACGACGCCTCTCTTGGCCCCCCCCCTCTCCGGCTGGTGGCGTGTGGCGTATGCGGCGCGCGTGTCTCACAGTCTCGGGACCCCCGGGGGGGGAGGCTAGGGGGGGGGGGGGGGGGGGGGGGGGGGGGGGCGGTTGTTTCGCTTCCAAAATGTCGGACTGGTCCGGATCGGGTTCAACGCTGCTGTTGATGTTGATGTCCGTCGTTGTTTCAGGGGGAGGGGAGGGGCTGGGGGTGGGGGGGGGGTGGAGGAGGGGTGTGGGGTGGGGGAGGGTGGGGGGGTGGAGGAGGGGTGTGGGGGGGCTAAGGGTTATCAGGGGGTGCAGGTCAGCGGTGGGGCTATTGCTCGGTGAGGTGCTCCCGGGTCTCGCCGTGTTTGCTGGGCTGGTTGGGCGACGGCGCCTGGGAAGGGTGTGTGCCGGAGGGCAGGCTGTGGGCGATGGGTACCCCCCCGGGGACCATGCCCTCCAGGGCCCCTGGCAAGCCACCGGGGGCCACTCCCACCACCCCCGCTGGGTATCTGGGGGAGGGGGGGGGGTGGTCACAGGTTAACATCCATGTAGACTTAAGACTTCAATACGAGTCTATTTCTTTATTGGGTGGCGTGACAAAATATGAAGTGACATTCATGCTTTGGGCCTAAGAGTTCAGAAATATGTGTAATGTATTTCAGCGCCAATACACCACAAACACCTTCCTGGTATGGGAAAGCTTACTTGGCAATAAAACTCAGATTCTGATACCAAATGTGTTGGGATGTATATACACTACAGCCCAGTTATCCAGTGGTTGAATTATATCAATTAACGATATATATATCTACATATATACATATATAAATATATATATATTTATGTTTGCATATATAAATATATATATATGTATGTTTGCATATATACATATATAAATATATATATATGTATATATATATATATATATATATATATATATAGCACTTCTTCATCACATTCAACAAGCCAGTAGACACACCCCACCACAAAACAACACATCAACACAACAGAGAACCACATTCTCCGTCTGTTACACCCCCCCAAAAAACACAAAACAAGTAGCGAAGAGCCGCTTCATTCGACAACAGAAAGGGCCTCTGAATACTAGCGTCACGTCGGGAGGGAGCCCGGGTCAGGGAAAACATGAAGGGAACCCGGTGGGAAAGTTAGTGGCAATGGTAGCTGGAATGCTAACAGGGAGGCTCTCTCCACCCACATGAGCACAACCCAGGGTGACCAGATGTCCCCGTTTCCGGGGACTGTCCCCATTTCTGGTCACCTGTCCCTGGCTGGAGCTGTCCCTGTAAAATGTCCCTGTGTTTAAAAAATAGGATTTTTAAAAATATATGAATAGATTTTGAAACGTCAAAGGTTGTAGTTTGTTCATGAATATTAATTTTGAGACAGTTGGTCATTAGTGTTGTGTCTATCTGATAGACTATAACGCAACCTCGCTATGTCTGTCCACTTTAGGGCTGCAACAATTCATCGAGTTACTCGATTAACTCGATTATGAAAATTCCTCGAGGCAAAACATCTGCCTCGAAGCCTCGTTAAAATCCTATGACGCGCCTATGTGAAGGGATCTGATTGTTCCACACGGACCGTTGTTCAGGAAGCACACCAGCGCGTCCCCCCCCCGTCGGTCGTAGGTCCGCGGTGTGTTACTATTGCGCGCACCCCCCCCCCCCGGTCGGTCGTAGGTCCGCGGTGTGTTACTATTGCGCGCCCCCCCCCCCCCGTCGGTCGTAGGTCCGCGGTGTGTTACTATTGCGCGCACCCCCCCCCCCGGTCGGTCGTAGGTCCTTGTTGTGCATATTAATAAATTAAATTGCTTTTCCTCTTTTTCTCCCTCTCTCCCTCTTTTTCTCCCTCTCAGCACTTCCCAAAAGAGCATTTTTTTTTAAATGCTTGATCATTTTACAGCCACATCATTTTCGTTATGCATTATTTGTTTTGGTTGTTTAAAAACGCAATTTTTTTTTAATCCGATTCCTCGATTAATCGATCGATAAAGTGCTAAATTAATCGATTACAAAAAGAATCGATAGCTGCAGCCCTAGTCCACTTTATACCATAAGACTGATCATAAACAATAGGCTATAAATACAATATAGAACGATTCCCTATTAGAGTAGCCTACTTTGTCTTGTTTTTGGCTGGGTTACCGAAGTTTAAAACACATCATAGTAAACCATTGGGCATGTACTGCCCAATATATATATATATATATATTACTTTTACTACAGTTCTACATTTACATTTGCAAAATGTAAATATGTCTCTGTTTTTCATTTCAGAAATCTGGTCACCTTAGCACAACCCCTACTGGAGAGGGGCTGTTGTAGAGCAGGGAGGACAGGTGATAAAGGGAGTGGCAGGGTGCAGGTGTTTGGACACACAGGTGGGGGATGGGGAGGAAGGGATGATGTCATCCTTCTGTTGGAGGGGTGGGGAGGAGTGGGGGTATTTATTTACCTGCTTCTGATCTAGGCATTAATTTTGTCTTGGGGAATGCCGGTGGTTAGCGCCGCGATAGTTTGGTTCCCTGCGCTGCGTGAGAGAAGCACATGGAGGCGGACATGATGACGATGAAGAAGATGATGGTGGTGGTGATGAAGATCGATGAGGAGGGGACTCCAGACATGGCGGCAGGCTAGAGAAGGCTATGGGAGGGGTCTAGTTTCTACTGGTACTTTGAACAATTAAGTAGCAAACTTAGTACTTGTTTTTCCGCGTAGAGGTTTTGAAGTGAGAGGTTTGTACTATAAGTCATCTTAAGTAAGATAACTTAACATTGAATTAATCGACCACTTGTTGGAATTCTTCTTTGATTTGAGATTCAAATCATTTTTAGCTGAAACGGTTGCCGTCGGATAATACAAACAACAAAACACAGCTTTCCGTATGTAGCACACGCTGAACAACTACATTTGGCCCTCCTCTATAAGTTAAGAGTGTGTTAATAATTCCCACAAAACATAAAACAATTCAACAATCCAACCCGGTGGCCATCTTGGTTCTAACCGCTTGCTGCGTGGGGGTAAATCAATGTGGAATTCCGCATTCATTTACCCGCACCCAGCGAGCGGTTAGAACCAAGATGGCCGCCGGGTGTACAAGTGCCGCTCAGAATTCTTCAAATGTAGACATGACGGACAGAAATAAGCAGATTTGCTTGAGGCTGTTTGATCATCTTTTGAAGCCAACGTTTGGTCTCCAGGCATACCTGTAGGCAGCACCGTTGAGTTCGGGGTGGAGGCCCGGCTGGTCGATGACAGACCACGGTGCAGAGGAGGGGACGAAGAATTCCTTGTTCACGCAGTTCCTTAGGCTGTCAGGGATACGGCCTGGGATAGGAACACACACACACACACGCACACACACGCACACACACGCACGGAGACGATCACACAGGGAGACACAAAGACACACACACACACGCAGACGGACACACAGAGAGACAGACGGAGAGACGCAGACACAGCGACAGACAGACAGACACACACACACACACACACGCAGATGGACACACAGAGAGACACAGACACAGCGACAGACAGAGACACACACACACACACACACATACAGGGAGACAAACACAGAGACACACACACACACACACGCACGCAAAGTTAAAACAACCTCGTCTTAAATCAACTGTAGCTAATAAGACTGGTGTTAAAGGGCTGGTGCATTAATGACCACCAGACAAGCATATCTCCCATGCACAGCACAGATTACAGACATTAACCACTGTGTGTGTGTGTGTGTTGTGTGTGTGTGTGTGTGTGTATATGTGCGTGCGTGCGTGCGTGCGTGTGTGTGTGGAGGGGTGTGTGTGTGGGGGTCGCCTGGTCCATTAGGAGCAGCAGATCCGAGGTCGTGTCGAGGTGGAGATGTTACATCTGGAGACAAAGAGCCCTCAGATCTCTGATCATGTAATGTGTGATGTATGTGTGTGAGTGTGTGTGTGTGTGTGTGTGTGGGGGGGGGGGGGTGTAGTGTGTGTGTGGTGGGGATGGGGGGGCAAAAGTATACATTTACGTGCTATGAGGCAATGCATTTCAGGCTATTATGTCATGCATGTGTCCACAGTATGTGTGTGTGTGTGTGTGTGACTTTGTGTGTGTGTGTGTGCGCGCGCGTGCGTACCGGTGACGGCGCGGCGGATCTCGGTGGCGGCGGCCTCCCTCATCTCCAGGGAGGCCTGCTCGCTGTACCAGGCTGTGTGAGGGGTGCAGATCAGGTTGGGGGCGTCCTTCAGGGGACCCTGGGCAAAACTGGAGGGAGACGCGCACACAATACAACAATCAGGCAGCCATCTTTATTTTGATTTGACTTTTAGTTTTTTTTAATGTGATTTTACGACATTTTCTCTTTCCTAATTGTATTTGTTTGTCCCAGGAGAGAGAGAGAGAGAGAGAGAGAGAGAGACACACACAGAGACAGAGACACACACAGAGAGAGAGACAGAGAGAGAGACAGAGAGCAAGAGAGAGAGAGAGAGAGTGAGAAAAGACGGAGAGAGAAGAGAAAAAGAGCGGTGTTACGTGAAGGGCTCTGTCTCGTGGACGTCCAGGGCAGCTCCTCGTATCCGTCCCTCCTTCAGGGCCTGGGCCAGGGCCTTCTCATCCACTAGGCCCCCCCGCGCCGCGTTCACCAGGAAGGCCCCCTGACGCATCTACACACAAAACACACACACACGCACATTAAAGGTTAAAAACATAAGAACACATATAGTTTTGTACAAGACTTAATAATAATAATAATAATTATAATAATAATAATAATAATAATAATAATTATAATAATTATAATAATAATAATGGATTTTATTTAGGGATGTCCGATATTGGCTTTTTTACCGATAACCGATAACCGATATTGTTCAACTCTTAATTTCCGATACCGATATCAACCGATACCGATACCGATATATGCGGCCACGTGAAACCTCCGCTTTACACTCATTGCAAACCGCAATAGGCTTTATGCCGAGCGGAAGTGTGGAAGAATAAATCAAAACAAAACAGCGGTTAAAGCTAGCGTGTGTGTCCGGGAGAGGGCTGCTCTCCTCACATTACTCTGAAGCCCCGGTGACGGTCTGGAAGTGCGGATTAATAAATAAAATAATGTGAGCGCGGTACAGCGGACCTGAACCGGTTGTGATGAGACTGTTTCGCAGAATGCGTTAGTATGTTGCGCTGACCCGTATTTTACTATTCAACGTAGAAACTTTGAAATAATTCCAAACCACCGACATAACTACAGCTACAACTAGCGTCCCGCTACACGGCCGCACAGCCCAGGCTTGTTATTGAGACGGCGCGGCGCGTTTGATGATGTCATCAAACCACGTCCTCACTTGAAACATAACAGATGTCTGAAATTATTTCAAAATCGATTTCGGTATCGGTTAAAAAACCGATACCGATATTTTCCGATATTGATTTTTTTATGCCAATATCGGCCGATAATATCGGTGGGCCGATAATATCGGACATCCCTAATTTTATTTAAAAAAGCGCCTTTCAGGTCACTCAAGGACACTGTACAAACAGAATACATTGAAATCACACAGTTAAAATAAACAAACACAGGATAAAATAGACATAATAAAGACGGATCAACATAATAAGATAAAATAAATAGGGCAAGTATGGCAGTATGACAGTATGGATTATTTTGACAGAGAATCAGAGGGAGTATGCGGTCCGGAGCAGGTGGGTTTTGCGTCTTGATTTGAAAAGGGGGAGAGAGTCACAGTTCCGGAGCTGGGGAGCAGAGCGACTGAAGGCTCTGCCTGAAGACTTATGCATTCACCTCATTCAACAACCTCATCACTTCCTGATAACTGGAAGTTCACGTCCGGTAACTAGGAAGTGATCTCTGGTTAAAATGGGGTTAATCTGAAGCAGGGCAACGCATCTATTTACTTGGGTTGAGACAGAAAGCAAGCGAGATAGAGATAGAGAGAGAGAGAGAGAGAGAGAGAGAGAGAGAGAGAGAGAGAGAGAGCGAGAGAGACTGCTAGCTAGCTCCTGAGAAAAACGCAAAAAAAAAGACAAGGGAAAGCATGCAGCTGATAAATGAGGCACCCACAAACACACACACACACACACACACCAAATTGGAGGAAACAAGGCCGTGTGGTGGCAGAGGGGATCAAGTGAAACTGCTCAGAGGGAACAATCCCTTTAATCTTGACCAAAAAATACTAGACTCAAAACCAGGATGTGAAAAGCCATTAGGCCGCCAGTCTTATATTAGGTTCACACACACACACACACACACTTTAGAAACTACAAAGGTGACAGAGCCAACACTTTTCGGAGAGTGTGTAAGAAGAGACGAGGAGAGTCGTCTTTCATTATTCTGGCACCAAAGAGGCTGCTGGGAAGTCCTTAGCTTGGAGGAAGAACCACACACGCACCCACACGCGCACACACACACACACACACACACACACACACACACACACACACAATTCTATTTCACACAGGGCACTCTGACAGTGCTCAAGTCAAACAGAGACAAGAGTGAGAGTGAGAGCGAGAGAGAGCGAAAGAGAGACAGAGAGAGGCAGAGACAGTCAGATGGCGAGAGAGAGACAGAGAGAGAGAGAGAGAGAGAGAGAGAGACAGAGACAGAGAGAGAGACAGAGAATGTGGTTTGGAAGCACATTGTGTTGAAGTATATTGATGGGGCATCTGGTTGTGTAATACTTGTTGTCCCCTGCAGGTGTCACCGCAGGCAGTAGCTGCTAGGCTGTGTGTGTGCATCTGTTTGTGCCACTGTGTGTGTTATTGACTTTGAGAACGGTTTGCATCCACCCCCCCTCCACCCCCACCCCCCCCCCCCGTTGCGGAGGCTGGTCGATATATTTGTGGTAGCCGTGGGCTGCTACTAATTTCATTTGACAGAGCAGAGGAATGAGTGTGTGTCTGAGCTCTGGGTTTGAAAAGAGCTGCAGACATACGCAGGCAGGCCGTCGTGGAAAACACCACCTCTCACACGCACTCGACTTCTCCATCTCTCCCCCTGTGGCTCTCCTCTAGCCTTCCTACCTGTGGATCTCAGTCTCTCTGTCTCTATCTCTCTCTCTCTCTCCTAGCGGAGGGTATCTCTCCCTTCGGCCCATCTATTTGTGGAATTGCAATGTATGTGCCGGTGTTTGATGATGAAACGCTCTGGGAACAAATATATGTGTTCACTGCCTCTGTATGAGACAATTTAGATTTGAGACGCTGCTGGTGGAGAAACGTAGGGAGGGAGGGAGCAGAGAGAGGGCGTTTTTTTGGGTTGTTTATCTTCAAAATCTGCTCTGTCTCTACTTGCAACTTTCTTACTTTTCATCAAGTCCTTTTCATCTAAACGCCGGGGCGGCAGGGGCTCAGGACGTAGAGCGGGTTGCCTGGCAACCGGAAGGTTGCTAGTTCCATCCCCGGCTCCTCCTAGCTAAGTGTCGAGGTGTCCCTGAGCCCTGACTGCTCCCGACGAGCTGGCTGTTGCCTTGCACGCTTGACATCGCCGTCGATGTGTATGAATGTGTGTACGAATGGGTGAATGTGAGGCAATAATTGTAAAGCACTTTGAGTGGTCTCAGAGAGCTCTGAAACGTGGCGTATAAATGCAGTCCATTTAGAACCAATGGTTCTCTCTCTCTCTCTCTCTGACCTGTTTGATGGTGAAGTCGTTGATGAGGTGGTGGTTGTGCTCGTTGAGGTTGCAGTGCAGGGACACGCAGTCACTCTGGTAGAGCAGGTCCTGCAGCGTGTAGACCCGCTGCACGCCCAGCGAGCGCTCCAGGCCGTCCTGCAGGTACGGGTCGTAGAAGATCACGTTGAAGCCGAACACCTTGGCGCGCACCGCCACCGCTTGGCCCGAGCGCCCTGCCAAGCGCCACGGGACAAAACACACACCGTTAGGGGTGAAGTGGGGTCAACAAGATCACAACGCTGTGACGCAGGCTGCAACGATTAGTCGATTAATAGATAAGTCCATCGGCAGAACATTTATTGAATCTAATTTTGATAATCGATTCATCGTTTTAGTACAAATGCAAATACAGAACATTTGCTGCTTAATGCTTCAGAAATGTTTATATTTGGTTCATGGATAATTATGAAGTGAATACTTTAGTTTTTCTTTGCTGCTTGACACTTCAGATAAAGCAAGGACATTTAAGACATCACTTTGGACTCTTTTGAGAATTTCCTATTATTTATGACATAGAATAGTAGTAGACTAGTAGTTGATTAATTGAAAAAATTATCGTTAGATCAATCGACTATGAAAATAAGTTTGTTGCAGGTCTAACTGTGACTATACAAGGAGGACTTTCTTGAAACAGAGATGTTCTGTCTCAATGTGTCTTCCTGGTAAATGAAGTTTCAATAAAAACACAAAAATAAACGATAAAAAGCAATGCAATTATGCCATAAAATAATAGCAAAAGTATATCAAAATTGGAGAAAGGGGAGAAACTCTCGTCAAAATATTTGGAATAAGAAGAACAGGAAGGACTTATTTTGTGGTATGTAGGAATCTGAAAGAGAATCAGTTGGCGTGAGGCTCCTGTCTTCCTCTGCACACACCACATTAGTCTCCATCAGTGCTGGCGAATTGGCTCAATTACGCTCTCTCTCGCTCACGCTCTCGCGCTCTCTCTCTCTCTCTCTCTCTCTCTCTCTCTCTCTCTCTCTCTCTCTCTCTCTCTCTCTCTCTCTACATAGAGAGCGAGAGAGAGGTGCCGAGGGTGTGTGAGTTGGGAAAGGGAAAAGCTGTTAGTGGTCAAGGGTACAATGATTACATCATTCTAGGGGGGGGGGGGGGGGGGGGGGTTCTGGAAAACACTTGTTGCTTTGGCATTGGGTAAGGCCTTGTGTTAGTGGTGTGTGTGTGTGTGTGTGCGCGCGTGAATATCTGTGTCTGTGTGTGCCGTTTCCTGAAGACCACATTTGAAACATGTACGACAGATGTCGTACGGCTCATGTACGACATCTGATTTTCTGATTAGTCTCTTGCCTCTGTCTCTCTTTTGATTATTTCTCCTAATGTCTGCATGTCAACAAGTCACAAGTCAACACAACGGTGAAGTACACTGTGTTGGAGAATAGGGCTTCTACATCAGAATGCAATCTGGGATTTTCTCTTGGCGATACTTCTAAATATACCGTAAACATAGCGTAACCTAGGCTAATGAAAACTCTGTTTTGAAAGAAATGTCTCCCCATAACAACAAACAATTTCACGATGAATTACTTACTAATTACTATCCCTGCAAGAAAGCAGTTGCATTGTTAGTGCAGTCAACAGTATCAAGCTTGCTGGGGGTTTAGTCCAATCAGATCGCGGCAAAGCCTCTCAGAGCCAATCGAGGATTCTGCTATTTCAACATCAATATCAACTGATCGTTTTTTCCTGTTCATTTCTGAAGCGGTTAAATTTGTTAAAACAAATGTGTTATTTTAATAACGCAAAAAGCAAAACTACAATGCGGTGGAAAAGCGGTGGTTGACCCTTTGCTGGTTGTCTTTGAGACCTTTTTGACCTGAATTGATCATTGTTATTGGGTGAAAAAAATGTGATGCATCTCCTGTCGACTACTAAATTGCAGCAGTTGTGAATGCCCTAGTGTGTGTAAAGGCACAGGTGTTTCTTTAAGCACAGACGTGCAAGAGCATGAGCGAGAGAAAGTTAGTCCATTGCCACACTGAACGAGCACAGGGGACGTTTGCCCACACACATGCACGCAAGACTACGATCACACACACACCTGAACTAATTTTATTTTATTAGATTATGGCCGGTGGGGTGTGTGTGTCTGTGTATGTGAAGATATTGAGAATCCAGGAGGAGTAATGGAGATGTAATGGCGAGCATTAGAGTGGGACAGATGGAAGAGGGGAAGAGAGAGAGAGAGAGAGAGACAGAGAGAGCGAGAGATGATGGTGTCAGGCATAGACAGACAAAGAAAGAAATATAAACAGACACTCTTTATATACAAATAAATAGAGACAAACAAGAGAGAATTACATATACATATACAGACAGACTGACACAACTGACAGACCAACCGACACAACAGACCAACCGACATCACAGACAGACCAACTGACTCTACAGACAGACAGACACCAGGGACAGACCGACATTACACCTCAGAAAGATGACCCACACCACAGAAAGACTGACACAACAGACGGACACCAGAGACTGACCGACCCCCACCACAGACAGACCAACACCACAGTCAGACGACGCTCACCGAAGCCGATGAGGCCGAGGGTCTCGCCACGGATACGCGCCGCCCCCGATGCCACCTCACGGATCTGCTCCACGCTCTGCACCCGCGTGCCCTCGCGCAGCGCCTGGTACAGCCAGGTGTTGCGGCGGTACAGGTTGAGGACGTGGCACAGTGTGGAGTCGGCCGTCTCCTCCACGGCCGCCGACGGGATGTTGCACACGGCGATGCCTGACAGCGGGAAACACACGAGGTTAATAAAAGCACACAAGGTAAATAAAAACACATGGGGGTGAACTAAAAACTATTGGAAACGGTGGGTCGCGACCCATAAGTGGGCATTTTGAGTGGGTCGCAGAGCATATGCCAAACCTTAATCTCTACAGAGATTAAGGTTTCAATGTTAATTCATGTTTCAAGGGCTTACTATTTCATTGAGTTTAGACCCAAATGGTAGTACTGACATGTACTGACTAATGACACATGTGGGTCCTGAGTGTAATACCTGTACTGCTCCTTTGCTGTGTTGCATGTTATGTTTTATCTATGTCTATCTAACGTATTGTGCCGCTGCCCTTCTTCGCCTCTTGAAAAATAGATTTTTAATGTCAATGGACTAACCTGGTAAAATTAAGGCAACATGAAATACAATAAATAAAAAATGTCAGCAACCCCCAACCTAGTCACCGCATCAGGCCTGACCAACCTGTCAGCTGACGTTATTCAGTTGTACAGTTATATGTTATGTGACACATGGTTTGTTACAACCATCTTAGAAGTCGTCCTTGGAAACTGTTTGGAAAAGGGCAGGCACTTTCAAAAATACTGGGCAGGTGATTGGACAAACCATCCGTCAAACCATATGAAGTAGTAGGAGAACGAAAACATCTTTTCCATCGAGAAAAGCCTTCAGTGCCGTTCTTTGCTTTTCTTTCAATCAAGAAATACTCTCCAGTTCAGATATAACAAAATAAGATGTTCATACAAGGCAAAAATGGGGTCATAATGCAATATTGGAATATTGCATTATGACCCTATTTTTGCCTTGTATTGGACAGATAAGTAATCTACATCTATGTGTGATCCTTACTTTGTAAACATATTTATCTGAATCCTTATTTACCTCTTACGTTTTTAAAACGTTGTGCTGTTAAGTTTTAAAATATTGTATGTGCATTTAAGTCGGGGCCAGGATCAATCGATAGAAATAACAAATGACAACGCTTTCCATCTTAAAATAAGTTGTTTTAGGGTTTGGTTCAGGGCTGCAACTAACAGTTATTTTCATAATTGATTCATCTAATGATTCTTTTTTTGGTTAACCGATTAATCATCGAGTCTGTAAAATGTCATAACTAATAGCAAATGCCATCACAAAATACCAGAGTCCAAAGTGATTAAATGTGCTTGCTTTATCTGACAAGCAGGCAAGAAAAACTAGTAAAACTAGAAAGACAAGTATTCATTTTATAGTGATCCATGAACCAATTTTAATTTCTGAAGCCTCAAGCGGTAAATGCTTGGAGACGTACCCAGCTCCCCGGCTGCCTTGATGTCTATGTTGTCGTAGCCGCTGCCGATGCGGATGATGATGCGCAGCGCTTTGAACTTCTCCAGGTCCTCCCGGGTCAGCGTGATGGTGTGGTACATCATGGCACCCACCGCCTCGTTCAGCACCTGTACACACACACACACACACACACACACACGCACGCACACACACGCACGCACACACAGGTACGCACACAGGCACACACACACACAGACACACACACACACACACGTACGCACACACACACAAAAGATACACACGCACACACACACAAGATACACATGCATACACAAACAATTACCCTTTGAGGCCGACTCAAAGCTTACATTCATCACATCAATATTGGAGGAGGATATGCAAAATCCAAGCGCTGCACAACATTTCTAAAAAACAACTGGGAACAAGTACAGGATTGCTATGATCATTTTTGTGTATATACTTTTGTATGGACAGAGATGCACTTTTTTTTAAAATATATATATAAAGACCAGAGAGAAGGAGAGAAAGAGAGCAAGTGAACACACGTCCTGGCAATTAAATAGTACCTATAGCATCGTATAGCATCTTACCCTATAGCTATCCACGCTGTAAACCGGGAAGGACAGCTATACCTAGCAATTATGGTGCATTGACAAACTCCTTTTGACGTCCTTGCTGTACCCACAGTGACAAATCGCTGTTTTACTTTCTACTGACAAATGTACTTATTAAGTCGCTTTGGATAAAAGCGTCTGCTAAATGCCCTAAATGTAAATGTACATGTGTATTCATGTGATTGGCGTCCAGAATTTGCGTGAAGACAAGCATGGCATCGGCCGTTGGGTTTAAATGAGTTTTTAAAGGAGGAACTGTTTTGAGTCCAAACCATACCGCCTTGTGTCACTCGCTTGCCGGTCGCGTTGGCATTAACGTGGCTGCTGTTGTCACAAGACAGCATGACAATCACATGGCTGACATGATGCGCAACACGCATTTTACATTGTTCATTTAGTTTTTTTTCTTACTACACCAGTCAGTCACATGAGGGTGACAATCGGTGCACTAATTCTTACACTGGCTAGCCGGCCATTTGAACACTTCCATAGATTGTTCTGGATGTGATTTTTTTTGCCCTTAGTCATCAGAATGACGGCGGCGGTCCTCGTGTTTTTTTTTAACGGTCGACAGAGTGGTCTTAATTGAGTGTGAAGAGAGGTCAGGCCTGAGCAGCTGATCCCTGGTCGGGCCGTGAGGTATGACAGGATGTAAGCCAATACGCTAAAGGTCAAGTACCTTGATGTATGGTGGGGGGAACGTTTGACAATACCATTCTTCTTAAAAGCGATACGATTCTATTTCTTTTTTGAGGCGCGCTACAAATGTGAAGCGAAATATGCGCTGACACATCATTGACGGATAACCTAGCCCTCCTCACAAGCTCAGATCATCTTTCATCTCCATTTAAACTTTAGACCCAAAACCCACAGCATGACAACTTTTGTTTCACATTAGACCAAAATAACCTAAAACAAAAAAAAAAAGCATAGGGCTGGAGACTTTTAATCTCTCGATAAATATATATATAGCACAATATAGCATGTTTTCTGGTACTTCAATACATAAATAGCCTATATAAAATATCCACATGGTAAAGCCTATTTTTGTATACTCCTGTGTGAATTAAGTGCTTAAGTATTTTCACATTTCCGTCATCTCTTTACTGTAATGCAGACAGCACCTATGCCATATCACGATATTACAATATCCAAAATAATATCGAGATATTGCCCAACAACAAACATTTGACTTCTCTCTACGCCTGCGATGGTCTGAGAGCACAAAGAAGACAAGTCTGCATACGGGAATCCATTACAGGACATAAATAAGACGCTCCTAATGTGTGACTTGAACCTCCAAGGGTATAATTCCCATCTAGTGCCTCTACATGACCAAGGTGACCCGGCCCCTGAGCCAAGCTGATGGGTATCTAACCGCCGCGTCTCCCGGTACATCGGTGGTGGCCATGGCTGTCATCGCTACGCTGTAAATAAAGGCGCCGTCGCGCACTGCTACGCCGTGGCCAAACTGAATTAGCGCTCCCCTGGTGATTAGCAGATTAGCCCCGCGGATCTCCACGCTGCCTTTTATTAGCGGCCAGTCCGGGCCGTTCCAGGTGCTAATTCAAGGTTAAAGCCTGACAGAAAGCACACGCACACGGGTGGAGAGACACACACACACACACACACACACACACACACACACGGGTGCAGAGACGCACACACAAAACCCACTGCCTTTGCCACTTTCTCTCTATTAACCTAGCAGTAAGTAGCTAGCCTAAGTGTTGTTACTGTGACGAATGGCCGTCCAGTTTCATGGACTCGCTGAGCATTTCGGCTTGTTCTCGCTTGCATCACGTGAGGCGATGGCCGGGGCTTTTTGCTTTGTGAAATAACGCCATGACAACAAGCCTTTCCTTTTCTTAAAAGGGCAGTGAACCCAAAATCGTCATTTTTTTTGGTTTTAAACGTGGTAATGTCTTATATGATCTTCGACATAGTAATCTATGCAATTCTGTTACTGAAATAAGACCGTCATTTAGCACCTGTAATAGTGTTTTTAGATATTGTATAGATATTTATATTGTTTATATTTTAATGGTTTCTTATCTTCCTAATGTATTCTGCACCAATTACACCAAGTCGAATTCCTTGTATGTACAATCCTACTTGGCAATAAACTTGATTCTGATTCTGATTCATTTAGAAAATAACTGGTGTCAAATCCTATGTTTTTGCCAGTCTCTCCGCCAACCAGTTTGTGAACGTTCTGCTCTGCTCCCAACTCAAGTTGCGTTATTTTGGTGACGTGGCAGTAGCTTTTCAGAGGCACTTTGACGTCACGACGAAGGGACACCGACACCGAGGTGTGTGTGGATGTGCAGCGACGCGGTCGTTGTTGATGTCCACGTCCGAGAGAGGGTTAAGCTTCTCGGACACTTACAGTATAACGCCACGGTGTGTGGCGCATTTCATAATATACAACACCGCTTATTATAACGCTCCCCCCCTCGAACAGGGGGGTTCACTTATACTTTAATGTGTGTAATATGCCAATGTGGGCAATCCCTTTCATTAGAGTTTGACTGGATGTGTATTGTTAAGTGTGTGTGTGTGTGTGTGTCCATTAATTTGTGCTCCCTGGGCATGGATACATTTTTGGCGATGAGGTCATACAGGGTTATTTTAGCCGTGTGAGGGCTGCTTGTTGTAAAGTCTGGGAACTGAACATTTCTACCAGACGGGCCTTTCAGACAAAAGTATGTGTGCTTGTGTGTGTTATAATATATTCAATAAGTATTAGGCCACTCCTCCCTTATATATTGAGCTACTTCTATGCACCGGCATGCATCCATATGGACATTTCATCCTTCCATCAACTCATGCTGTCTCCTTAACCACGTAAGTACCACTTACACACACACACACACACACACACACACACACACACACACACACACACACACACACACACACACACACACACACACACACACACACACACACACACACACACACACACACACACACACACACACACCACTCCGCAGCTCTACTTTAGTGATTAGAGTGGGTCTTAAAGTGGAGCCGTCAGGAACACACTTTTTTTTTTAAACAAGTCTATCAAAGCCTTCACCTCCAACTCCTGAGCCGTTTGAAAGACTTTGAACATCGCTAGCGTGTGTGCCTACGAGCCTGTAGGTCGGGACAGCACGCTGCGCACACAATATCGGATTAAAGCAACGCTGGCTCTCTACGACACACGTGGGCCTCCGTCCAAGGTTGAAGAGGCACCATTAGGAGCTGGCAAGAGAGTGTGTGAGCGGGCCTGGACCACAGGCATGAGAAAATACAAACATTGTCAGGAGTTTTCGTCATTGCCGTCATAGTCGGTCTTGTTTTGTGTGCGTGTTTTGGTGGTAGTGTGTCTTGTTTTGTGTGTTTTGGTGTTAGTCTGTCTTATGTGTGTGTGTGTGTGTGTGTTTGGTGGTAGTGTGTCTTGTTTTATGTGCTTTGGTGTTAGTCTGTCTTCTGTGTGTGTGTGTGTGTGTGTGTGTGTGTTTTGGTGGTAGTGTGTCTTGTTTTGTGTGTTTTGGTGTTAGTCTGTCTTATGTGTGTGTGTGTGTATGTTTTGGTGGTAGTGTGTCTTGTTTTATGTGCTTTGGTGTTAGTCTGTCTTGTTGTGTGTGTGTGTGTGTGTGTGTGTGTGTGTGTGTGTGTGTGTGTGTGTGTGTGTGTGTGTGTGTTTTGGAGGCAGTGTGTCTTGTTTTGTGTGCGTGTGTGTTGTGACCACTGTAGTCTCGTAGTGGGTAGTGGGTAGTGGGTGGGTGATCCACGACCTTGTGGGGGCGAGGTTGTCTTTGGGAGCATAGATGCCGTGCACTAGGGTCTGTAGTCAAGTGGTGGGACGCAATCTGGCACAGCACACCCCGATTCACCCCCCCCCCTCCACCCCAGACCCTTCATCTCCCCAAAATAATGATGGGATTACTGGAGCGGGATGAGGCGATGTAACCTTGCGGCCGGTCACAAGGTTATATCGTGCTTCTGGGGTGTGTGTGTGTGTAAGAAAAGACGAGAGACGGGCCGCACACACACACACACGCATATGAAATGAATTAATACAACCAAAAGAGAACAATAGCGATCTGAAAATCACACTTGTGGATGACACTGCGGCCATCGTTTGCGGCACAGAGGAAATAAAAGAGATTGGCTTTTTTCGTTGTTGTATCCCCATCTACGCGCAGCCCACTCGCTATCCAGTTATTACTGCCAACTTCGCCGCCGATCCCGACATTACAATAAGCTCTTGTTTTCCCTGTTTCCTTATTTTCCCTGATAAGGCCACAGTAAAATAAACAAAACAAGCGCGGCTGCCCTCACTCACCCTCGACCCCCCCCACCTCGCCAGCCCCCTCGTCTCCGCAGGTCGATGGAATTGATGTTCGTGATAATGCTTTCACGCTCTAACCCTTTGGTTTATTTTCATTATTTTTCGTTTTCTTTATGCGTTCCCATTTTCATGCGCAGCGGCTGGGAGGAGGAAGAAGTGTGGCCTGGGCACGCACTTCCACACAGCTCTGATAGGGGGAGAGATAGCGCCTCGCATTTACCCGCCTCTCCGACCCCATATATTCCCTAGCAGCCACCGCTATGACCACCGCCGCCGCCGTCGCCATCGCATAAAAAGCAATAAGGTGCGACTCTACAAACCGCCTCAATATAATTACAACGCCACGCCAAAGTCACGCTGGCGCCCACATCAGGCTTTCTATTAGCCATTATAGCGGTGGCGTTGATATCGGTGTGTGTGCGTGTATGTGTGTGCGTGTGGCACTTTGCGGGCGAGCAAAATGAAATCATAATGTAGCCACTTCATTTTAACTGGCAAAGAGTGTGACGTCGGCTAATATAATGCACTCCACATATTAGTGTCATGAAGACCAGAGAGAGAGAGAGCGAGAGAGCAAGAGATACAGCGAGAAAGAGAGAGAGAGAGAGCATGAGAGTGAGACTGAGTGGGAGGCAGTTATTGCAAATTAAATGTGTTCAGTGTTTTAGGTTCCACATGCGTACATATTATAAACTGTATGTGTGTGTGTGTGTGTATGTGTGTGTGTGTGTGAGTATGAAAGACCTTTCAACCTCCTTCATGAACTGTGTGTCTGAGCATCCACACCTCACACACACAGTTCATGAAGGAGGTTCAAAGGTGAACACACTGAACACATTTACCTCTGTACCAACTAATATATTGCATATGTGTGTATGTGCGTGCCGTGCATGTGTGCATCAGCGAGTGTGTAGGGCTGGGCGATATGGAAAAACGTATTATCAGGATAACGATTGTGAATTTGACACAGTATGGTATCGGACTACAACTAATTTTTCCTTCTCACTGACGTTTCAAACCTCATATTTTGATCTCTTTAAGGGCCTATCTTCTCATCGTAATTCATGTAGACTACAAAACCGGGCATCAGCATATATATCTTTGACGAAGTGGACATGACAATACAATACTATTCACTAAGACGATAGACGATGTGATTGAACTATCGCCCAGCCCTACGTGCGTGGATGCAGACTGACCTTCTCGTGAATCTCCTGCGTGGACTGGGCGTCGCAGAAGGCCACAGTGGCCAGGTCTTTCAGAATAGGCATCTCTACTGTGCAGTCCCGCCCGTCCAGCAGCGCCACCAGGGGGCGCGGGTGCATGGGACCGTTCATTAGGGGTCGGATACCTGGAGAGAGAGAGAGAGAGAGAGAGAGGGAGAAAGATAGTTTCAGTTAGGGCTGCATCAACCACACACACTTGATGGCTGGTTTAGGCAGCCTCACCTGGCCCGAGTCAGATTGATTAGACTTTGGGTCTGGGTGAGGCTGCACACCTGTGGTGCAGAGTAATCATGGCACCCAGGATAAACCAGCTATCACCACACACACTCAGGGAGATAGCCTCTGTCATGACAGCGTGTAACATCCGCTCTGGTTGGTACCATCATGCCATCTCCAATTAACCGGGTTTCCCACCACGTCTCCCTGTGTCCGGTGTCAGAGGAGCCCAGTAGAGCCACTCAGGTGGCGTGTGGTAGGAGAGTAGACTCCTACCACACGCCACCTGAGTGGCGTTACTGGGCCCCTGTGGGCCTTGATTGATCATGCACCAGCGGTGTGCAGCATCACCCAGCCCATGAGTCTAATCAGTCTGACTCGGGCCAGGTGAGGCTGCTTAAAGCAGCCATCAACCACACAACCAAGAAAAACCAACAAGGTTTTATCAAAGATATAATTTTTGAATAATCCATGAACCAAACATTTGAATTTCTGAAGCATCAAGCAGCAAATGTTTGGTATTTGTACTTGATAAATGACCTAAACGACTAATATCAAATTTGATTTGAATCGACTAATCGTTGCAGCCATAGTTTCAGTGTTTCCGCAGCACTCACTGGTGCTTCCTAAAACTGATAATTAGAAACCATTGTTTGTTCAATGTTGGCAAACACACTTTGGCTTCTGTTCATATACAAATGTGTTGTAAATTGCTGTGGATAAGAGCCACTGTGAAATGCCAAGCAATACTTACAAAATATTTTTTTCAAGGAAAACTCTATAAACATAATTATACTCCATTACTTTGCATCAATTTATTGTCTTTCTTGGCGTAAGAAGTCACTTTGTGTTTGTTTGATTTTTCTCTTGAAATAATGAAACACATGAAAGGCAAATTGGAATTACAAGATAAGTTGATCATAATTAGTAGCTCTGTGCTCGCGTGTAACTGTGTTTGTGTGTGCGTGCGCGCGCGTGCGTGTGTGTGTGCGCGCGAGTGTTGCCTAGGAAACAGTGAGAGCAACGTTCACAACTCAATTGATCGATTCTAGGACTCAAAACTGGATCTGCACCTGACATTTCCAATTTCCATACGACAATTCACAGAGACTGAACTGACACACTATGCACACACATATGTAAAATATCCATGAGACACCAGGAGGAACAACATACTCCCTTGTGTTCACGTGGCACCCACACACTCACACTGCTCTCACACACACACACACACACACACACACACACACACACCCTGCGCTGCGCTGCCTGCTCTCAGTCCAGAGCGGAGACTGACTCTTGCGTTTGCTTTGAAGTGAGAGGTGGGCAGCAGCTGTGCAAAGACTGGGGTGGAAGGGTAGTGGGGGAGGAAGGGTAGGGGTTGGACTTTGAGCACCACACCTTGCTAGTAGGCAGCTTTATCCAGCTTTCATCCTATGCATCAGACACCATCCCCCAGCCCACTCCACAGGGGCCTTTGAGAGAGACCGTGTGCATGTGTATCGCTAAGTCGGGTGGAGGTGGAGGCATCAGTTTCATATCAATTTCCTCCGACTCTCTCTGCTCCTCCCTCTCCCTCTCTCTGTCACTCACTCAGCGGCAGCGTAGGGGAGGACAGGCGTAGGGGAGAAAAGGGGAGGGTGCGGGGAAGGAGAAGGGAGAGGGGGGGAGGCATAGGGGTGAAAAGGGGAGGAGTAAGGGAGGAGTAGGGGAAGCTGGTAGAGAAGGCCAGGCACAGGGGAGAAGGGAGAGGAGGGAAGGCGTAGGGGAGTAGAATGGAGAGGGGGGGGGGTGGAGATGGGAGTCATAGGGGAGGAGAGGCACAGGAGAGGCATAGGGGAGCTGGGGAGGCAAAGAGGGAAGGTGTAGGGGAGGAGAACGGAGGAGCGGGAAGAGGAGGGGAGGCCTAGGGGAGGAGCAGGGAGAGGAGGGGAGGAGAAGGGAGAGGGGAGGAGGCATTAGGGGGAAAGAGGAGAGGAGGCATAGGGGAGCAGAACGGAGAAGTAGGGGAGACTGGCAGAGCGGAGGGGAGGTGTAGGTGAGGAGCAGGAAGAGGAGAGGAGGAGCAGGGAGAGGAAGGGGAGGAGCAGGGAGAGGAGAGGGGCCAGCTCCCCACTGGGATCGGCCTTCTCACATTCCCCCACCGGAGACGTGCCCTGGTGAGCGCTGCAGACAATTACCCCGCTTCATACAATGTTAACAAGCCCTGTGCGCGCACCACATCAATATTCATACTGGCGGCTTGCGACGGCCAGGAGCGACCCCGCTACCACCACCACCACCACCACCACCCCCCCCCCCCCCCTCTCCCCCACCACCCACCCACCAGCAGCAGGGGAGGCCGTGTGTGTAACTGCAGAGGTTCACAGGCTGCTTGACAGTTATGGATCCTAGCTGTGACTAGAGCTGCAGCTAACCATTACCTTCATAGTCGATTAATCTAACGATCATTTTTTCGATGAATCATTTAGTCTAGAAAATGTCACATATAATAGCTTGAATTTCTTAAATTCGCTTACTTCATCTGACAAGCAGCCAAAAAGTATTAGTATTAGTATGTATAAAGCATTCATTGTATAATAATCTATGAACCAAACATTTGAATTTCTGAAGCATCAAGCAGCAAATGTTTGGTATTTGTACTTCATAAATGACCTAAACGATGAATCTACAAGATAAGACAAGGAACAGGCGAGCCGAGGGAGACAGGAAAGGAGACAAGGCGAGACAGGAGGAGTGGTGCTCTGTTGGATTAAAGCAGTGCAGGAGGAAGATTAGAAGAGATCAAGGTGTGATTAGCATCTTAGAGGCTAGAGAGAGAGAGAGAGAGAGAGAGAGATCTGTGAAACGCTTGACACAATACTGTACACAGTGGGTGAGGAAACAGGTGGGAGGAGGGGTGGAGGGGAAGGTTGGACGGATGGAGAGAGAGAGAGAGAGAGAGGGAGAGAGAGAGAGAGAGGGAGAGAGAGGAATGCCCCCCATCGCCCCCACCCTCCTACCAGCACCTTCGGCCTGTTGTCATAGCGATCACTTAACAGGCTTTGGCTTCAGTTATTTTTTCCTCCTTCACACACTTTATTTTCCTGTCGGACGACGGAGGGCATGCATTACGCCGAGAGTCGGGGCTGTGGAAGTGTACAACGTGTACAACAACGCTCCACCAGTGAGGATGTGGTTTTATTGACAGTTTGAACAACAGACAAACACACGCAGCTTGGCCATCGCACACATCTAATTCCCTCCTTGTTCTGCACAGCTGGTGACGCGAGGGGCGGAGATCAAGGAATGCAAATGGCCACTTATGTGCCACAGAACTGTGATTGACAGTTCCTGGACTAATAATAGAGGCAGCTGGTAATGACTAGCCGACGTTGGCCAAGGCCACAGTGCCATGCCAACAACAGTTGTGTGTCTGTGTGTGTGTGTTTAGTGTGCCTTCTAGCGACTATAAACGTGTGTGTGTGTGTGTGTGTGGGTGCGTGTGCGTGTATGCTTGAGTTGCCTCAAGCGTCTACTGCCATGTCTATGCAGATATATGCATGCTCGACAACACAAACTGCATGACTGTGAAAGTGTATGGAGTGCAAATATTTGCATAAAAGCAGCCATATGCATGCGTGTGTGAGTCGGGCAGGTGCATAGATAAGAGCTCAGGGAGGGGGGTTACTTTCCATTATAAAACGAATATTTCCAGTCCTTGCTTCTGATTGGCTCGAAGTCGTTGGAAAATACTCTATAAACACACACCTGTGACCGCATAACAATTTTTTGTATTAATGCGCGTGTATGCTAAAGCCTGTGTTGCTTGGCAACCATTTGTCTTGAGGAACTATATTGCTTGGTGGAGGAAAGACGACTTGTTTACAGTAAATGATCGCATTGTATGTTGCTGTGTGTTTATTTTGTGAACTCTTACTAGGTAGTCGATAGTAGCTGTTTTTATAGAAGCAATATGCCACTTGAGGCCGTGATTTACATTGTGCCTAACAACACCCCTCGTCTAAAATCACTGTAAACCAGGTCTCGGACTTGTCTTGGACTCGTTGGTATGTGGACTCGGGACTTGGCCGTTGGTCTCGCCAAATATTCTAGTTGGTCTCGACCGAGTCCAGCTGCCTTTAAAAAAGTAACTCCTCCTTCAAAACCAAATCATCGATTAAGCGCTTGTTCAGAAAACGCAAACACACAGTGTTGGGAGAAGACTACCAGTACTTTTCTTTGACTATACTCGCAGTCACTTTTCCATTATCATATAATAACGACACATTGTAAGGTTCAGATTAATTTACCTTTATTAATATTCCTTAGTTGGTACATTAACCAGTGCATAAAATGAGACATGTTAAATGAAATACTACTCTTAGCGAACAAACTTGCTTCCATATTATTCCTCACAGAGTGCCGGGTGGGCGCTACCATTGGCCTTTACTTTGAATGGGTGTTGTCGGTGCATGTACCATTTTCAGTCCTCGGTTCTGTCCGTGTCTCTCTCATTTGAACTCGGTCTTGACTTGGACTCAAACCTCTTTGGCTCGGTCTTGACTAGTCCTGGTCTTGGACTTGACGAAGGTGGTCAGGTTGACTGCAGCTCTGCCGTACGCATCGCTAGGTCGGCCATTGTGTTCTCGAGCACGGCAATTTTAAAACACACAGAAAATCACCCACAGCTTAAAACAGTATGGGCCCTATTTTGCACTCAGCGCAATTGACTTTGTACACTGGCGCTTGTGCAATTCCTATTTTGCACCCGACGCACATTGGAATTTTCCCTCGCAAGGCGCAAGTCCTTCACTTGGGGAATGAACTTGCGCTCCGGGGGCGGTTCAGCGAAAACAGGAGGCGTGTCCCGGCGCAAACGTTCCCTGGTGCTATTCTGCACTTTCACAAAACAATTGTGCCACAGACCAGGAAAAACCCGTCTAAAGTCAGTGGCGCTTATTCAGACGCTATTTTAAGGGCGCATGCTTGGCCATAATCAGGGGGGGGATGCGCGATTGTTGACGGGGGGGGGGGGGGGGGGGGGGGGGCGCGGTCCAAAAATCTGGACCGGCCCAAAAATAATAATACACAAAATACAAAATAAAAAAATAATTACGGCCGGCTGGCTCGGCCTGAAATCGTCCGGCCGTTGGGGAAATCTCCCGAACCTCCCGATGGCCACCCGTCCCTGGCCATAATGTAGTGTACAACGTGCATGCACTTTGCTTCTCTCATCTACAAGGAAGAAGTTCTCATTTTTGCAAACCATACATACAAGCAAAAATATTACCACATATTTGAAAAAATAGACATAAATCTAGCGTACACAGTTACCCAAAAATATTCAGGCTAATAGTAATGGATCAAATTAACCTGTTTGACCAATAGTCGCAAGACACATAGGTAGCCTATATAAGGACACCAGGATGTAATCGAAAACACACAGAAACACGAAGCGGTGTAACTGACAGAACATTCGGCATACTGAAAATGCGCTTCAGCTTATTTGACAGAAGAGCTGCATCATATGTAAGCAGTGCTTAAAGTGGGCCGGTACGCACCGGTACGCAGTACCGGCACTTCTACATTTTACCCTTTAGCGTAACGGCACTTTTTCTTGAGTACCGGCACTTGTCACAGGCTGCCCCCCCACCCCCTCGTCGGTCGTAGGTCCGGGGTGGGTTATGATCGCCCCCCCCCCCCCGTCGACAATCGCCCCCCCCCCCCCCGCCGTACGCAGTACCGGCACTTATTTTATTCCACTTCAAGCACTGTCTATAAGCACAGTAATCTCGGTCTAATGTTAGACTACATTGCAAATATATCACCATGCATTCAAAACCTCGTGATTCAGTGAGAGTGAGGCCAAAACATCGGAAAGTATGTCTTTGTGACATTTCTTTATTTACATTTTGTCAACGGAAAATGAAAAGCTGAAAAGATTTAAACAGAAGAACTAATTATTTTTCCCTCTGATGGGCATGCGCGCGCTACGGCGGGATTGGACACGTCTGGGTCCAGTAGTGGCAATGCGCGATGTGCTCGCCATGGAACAAGCGCGCCTGCATTTAAAGGGAATGTGAGCCGACGCTCTGATTGGTTTATTGCACGTTACGCCCAAACCACACCTATGACTAATGTCGCTACTTCAGACCAACCCATTTTAGATTTGCGCTGGGCGCAAGCGTCATTTATCCCGCCGGCATAATAGCAACAGCGCCCAAGATCCGCCCACAAAGCCACTTGCGCTTTGCGTTTCATACTTGCGTTTCAG
>JAOPHQ010002640.1:77500-79138 GCA_030340625.1 Merluccius polli | reverse complement strand
ACAAGAACGAGAAGAGCGGAGAGAAGGTGGACAAGCCGGAGAAGACCGACAAGGACGAGAAGGAGGACGAGAAGAAGACGGGGGAGAAGAAGGGAGAGAAGGGGGAGAAGGGGGAGAAGGGGGGGAAGGCGGTGGCCAAGTCTCCTACCGCTGCCAAGGGTCCACCCAGTCCCAATGGGAAGAACAAGGTAAACGTCGAGAGACACACACACACACACACACACACACACACACACACACATACAGACGTAACACACAGATGTGTGCGGTTTGTGTATTCAGAGGAATTAGATGAAGTTGATTTCAGAGGAAATCAAGACAGACATAACTCACCCCATCCACACACTGCTTCTGCTGAGAGAGAGAGAGAGAGAGAGAGAGAGAGAGGGAGGGGGAGAGGGAGAGAGAGGGAGAGAGAGAGAGACATTATATTTGTACAACGCTGTTTCAAGGAACGTATGAACATGTGGACCACTGCTATCAAGATAATTTGATCATTAATTTTGTGATTACGATTTAATTTTCTTTGTGAGTTATTAATTTGTGAAGTGAGTCTGGGGACGCGTGTCGCTGGCGACGCGCTTCATGCTGCCACTCAGCCATTCCTCTTTTCTCTCCTTCTCTTCTATCCTTTCCTCTTTCCTTACCTCCTTTTCCCTCTTCTCTTTTTGAAACACTCCCTTGTCTTCTCTCTCTCTCTCTCTCTCTCCCTCCCTCTCTCTCTCCCTCTCTCTCTCTCTCTCTCTCTCTCTCTCTCTCTCGGCATGGCATGGTTAACACACCATCATCACCAGCCTGACGCGGGGTTGGCCAAACCAAACGCAACCAAATCCCGCCCATCCACACTCTCCACCAATGGCGAGGCCGGCGAGGCCAAACGCCCCTCCCCCACCGCCGCCCAGGCCAATAAAAAAAGTCCCAAGGCGACCGCACCGACTGTGGCGAAAAAGGCTGCCAAGGTGAGTCACACACACTCAAAGTTACTGATGGATCCGGCGGTCCACAGAGACGGCGGTCTGTACCGTTACACCATAAACACACACACACACACACACATCCCGCTAACACGCCGCTAACACGCTAACACGCCGACGCCGTCTCTTCTGGTCGTGTCACAGACTCCAGACAACAGCACCGCCGAGAAACGCCCACCTGCACCGAAGGCCACGCCCACTCCCCGCGCGGCCGCCAATAAGAACGGTTCCCCAGGTAAGACCGTAACGGTACACTGGGCACTTTAAATTGTCTTCATTGAGCTTCTTTTAGATTATTTAGGTTTGCTTATCTTAGGCAAGGTTGACTTAGTGATGACTCCTGCCAGCGCCGTGGAGCAAGGCAGTCGTCAGACCTGGAGATAAGCTGCCAATAAAATAAGAGTAAGAACATAATGACAACTGGGAGTCATTAGCACTAGCTAATTAGCACTAGCTAACAAGCTAGTGCTAATAGTAGTTCATTACCTCTGAACAAGATCATGTGGAGGAATGACTGGAGTGCCACAGTGAGCAGTGGAACCGGTTCGCTCCAGGTCTCGTTTGGTGAGGAACATCTCAGCTGCTCTCTGAGCCCACAGCCGCGTGACTCAGTGTGAACCTGTCAGCCAAACAGCTGTTTCACTTTCACTTTGTTCACGCATCA